>CM077800.1:4525025-4615025 GCA_039737535.1 Lagodon rhomboides
TATATTGTGTGTTTTCAGTGAGATTTACTGTGAATTCTCCTGATTTGTTCTACCTTTTTTTGGGGACTTGTCAGGTAGGAACATAAGAAGATAATAAAAACAACAGTCGCACATGAATTCAGATGAATTGTCGTGTGCGCGTTTCATTCCTCGGTGAAGTCTCTGTTAGAGCGCAGCTGCGTGCAGGGCCGACTGAAGGCGGCGACCCTGGGCTTTGTCTGGACCCACGCATCACGGATTTTTAAAATAATAATGTGTCACTGTATCAGCCGTTGGTGACTGTACTGACTCTCAATGGCCCAAACGCGTCCTCTTATTTCCCTCGCAGCAATTTGTCCTTGTCAGAAAAGCCTCTGAGTTCTCGGCTACGCAGAGCAGACTGATTCAGTGCCTCTAATGTACATGTTCATGTTGTGAGAAATACCTGATTACTCATTACGTAAATCCTACGTTATTATAAGTTCTTTTAATGCAAGTGTGAAGGTTTTTTGCCCCACGACAGCTGCATCTAAAGCTCCATACAGAGGCGACGCTGTTATTCATCTCTTATTGAAAAGAAGGAACATATTGTCATGAAAAGCCGCCGAAGCGTTTTAAAAAGACCTTATAAAATAAATAACTCACGTTGTTAGAGGCTCTTTATGTCTCCTGTGGAAGAGCATGTACGCTGTGTTGCAAACCAAATCAATACGAGATGACAATGACGTGTGTCGTATTGTGCGCGGACGCTGTTGCGTGCAGCGGTGTAATTTGAACCGAGTGTCTGTATCCGTGTTTGGCCTTGCAGTCGATGTAAAGGACTATAGGATCACAAGCTTTACAGGTAATAATTCAGCGCGCCCAGCCATGAGCAGGCGCGTGTTGTAAGGGAATTACTGATGGATATTGGCGATGGTGAATACTGTAAACACTCTTCTGCTTGATATACGACCCATTCGTAGGAATAAATGTTGGCGGTGTGCATTTCTACAAACCAAGGACACATCAAAACTTTACTTTTCTTTTTGTTGGAACTCTTCAAGGTTCAGTTTTCACCTCTTGTCTACGATCTGGTTGGATTTAGGCGTGGAAACCATTTGATTAAGGTGAGTAAAAGTTCATTTTTAGGCTTAAAATACCAGTGTTGGTTGCCACAAATACAGCTGGACGTGTCTCACGGTCTCCTTAAAAATATCCAGTGGTTTCCCACATACAGTCTCAAACTGTGGTCGCCTCTCACCAGTAACTCCGGACCATCCCATCCAACTCTTAACGTGAAAGTCAGGTCTACTGTAAACGCTCTTCTGCTTGATATACGACCCATTCGTCATAATAAATGTTGGCAGTGTGCATTTCTACAAACCAAGGACACATCAAAACTTTACTTTTCTTTTTGTTGGAACTCTTCAAGATTCAGTTTTCACCTCTTGTCTACGATCTGGTTGGATTGGGAGCGTGTCTATGTTCCCCTCTTTGTATGAGACTGGGGAACAACGTCCTATGTTCCCTGGTCTGTTACTTTTTCCACCATTACTGAAAAATTCCATGGCAAATAGGCCTATGTAGGCCTACGGGCTAACCCTACCCTAACCCTAACCTAGGACCCCTTTTCAAGAAAAGGGTCCTATGCTCCCCGGTATGTATTGCTACAGGGGAACATAGGTCCCTTTTTGGGAAAAATGGGGAACATAAGACCTTTTTTCTAAAAAAGGGTCCCTATGGGACGGGATGACCCCGTTGGATTTAGGCGCGGAAACCATTTGATTAAGGTGAGTAAAAGTTCATTTTTAGGCTTAAAATACCAGTGTTGGTTGCCACAAATACAGCTGGACGTGTCTCACGGTCTCCTTAAAAATATCCAGTGGTTTCCCACTTGCAGTCTCAGACTGTGGTCACCTCTCACCAGTAACTCTGGACCATCCCATCCAACTCTTAACGTGAAAGTCAGGTCTACTGTAAACACTTTTCTGCTTGATATATGACCCATTCGTATTAATAAATGTTGGCAGTATGCATTTCTACAAACCAAGGACACGTCAGAACTTCACTTTTCTTTTTGTTGGAACTTCTCAAGGTTCAGTTTTCACCTCTTGTCTACGATCTGGTTGGATTTAGGCGTGGAAACCATTTGATTAAGGTGAGTAAAAGTTCATTTTTAGGCTTAAAATACCAGTGTTGGTTGCCACAAATACAGCTGGACGTGTCTCACGGTCTCCTTAAAAATATCCAGTGGTTTCCCACTTACAGTCTCAAACTGTGGTCACTTCTCACCAGTAACTCCGGACCATCCCATCCAACTCTTAACGTGAAAGTCAGGTCTACTGTAAACACTCTTCTGCTTGATATACGACCCATTCGTAATAATAAATGTTGGCAGTGTGTATTTCTGCAAACCAAGGACACGTCAAAACTTTACTTTTCTTTTTGTTGTAACTTCTCAAGGTTCAGTTTTCACCGCTTGTCTACGATCTGGTTGGATTGGGAGCGTGTCTATGTTCCCCTCTTTGTATGAGACTGGGGAACAACGTCCTATGTTCCCCGGTCTGTTACTTTTTCCACCATTACTGAAAAATTCCATGGCAAATAGGCCTATGTAGGCCTACGGGCTAACCCTAACCCTAACCCTACCCTAACCCTAACCTAGGACCCTTTTTCAAGAAAAGGGTCCTATGCTCCCCGGTATGTATTGCTACAGGGGAACATAGGTCCCTTTTTGGGAAAAACGGGGAACATAAGACCTTTTTTCTAAAAAAGGGTCCTATGTTCCCCAAGCGGGGAACATAGGGATGACCCCGTTGGATTTAGGCGCGGAAACCATTTGATTAAGGTGAGTAAATGTTCATTTTTAGGCTTAAAATACCAGTGTTGGTTGCCACGAATACAGCTGGACGTGTCTCACAATCTCCTTAAAAATATCCAGTGGTTTCCCACTTACAGTCTCAAACTGTGGTCACCAGGTTGGCAGCCTTCTCACCAGTAACTCCATCCAACTCTTAATGTGAAAGTCAGGTCATAAACACGCGTTGTTAAACGTGACATGACCCATTTTGCAGGAATGTCGATATGGTTCCAGGCCTTTGACACGTATGAATGTGAACGGATCAGTGGTTTGGAGACGTAATTCACCAGCTCTACTTTGTGGTCGAACTGAATGAAAACTGGAGGTTAACCTCACCTCGGATGCAGGAGGCATTTTGATTGCGTGTCGGTATTTAACTTTTCTGATTAACACAGTTGACAGCTCGACCAAAGTACCTCATTAATGCTACAAGATGCTGAAAGAAAAGGGTGATTATAACAAGCATATTTGATTAAACATTAAATACCTGTTGTGGCATAAATTCTTCCAGTAAAAGGGTTATTAAAGTAAAAAAATATATATATATAAAGAAAAATCTTCATCTGTCTTCATCATTTTGTCCCTGATTCCTTCCGTACGTATCACAACCACATGTACTGACTCTGAATGGGCCAACAAGCAACAATAGGGGTTAACGCGGTGCTTTCTGCTGTATACAAGCAGTGCTTCACACAGAAACAGAGGGCTTGTTCTTCCATTGTCCGTTTTTATGCCGCTGTAAAACCAGAGCACACACACTGGGCAGGTATAAAAGAAGAGAGACACGAGGCGTAAGATAAAGCAACGGCAGCGTGTGCTGAGGCGTCAGAGGCCTCTGTGAATCTTTATTTCTCGTCTCAATCAGCTGCTGACCGAGAATTAAACAAATACTGAATGAAAATCAAAGTGGGAGCTCTCTGGGTACTTGAGGATGTTCCGGGGAGTCCTTCACAAAAGCGGAACAGTTTCATTTCATTCATAAGTAACACTGTTACAGAATTTGTGACCATTTTGCTGATGATTTTTTTTTTTTGTTATGAAACATCTCAAAGCAAAATGCTTATCAGGTTTAATTCGTGTCAGTTTAGAGGTCCTTGGCGCTGAACGGTTGGAGAACCAACCGCTCGAGGTATTTCCACCCCCCCCCCAAAAAAAATGACTCATTAGTAATATTCCTCGCTGTGTGTGGAAATGAAAGTGAGAATTTGCGAAAAAGAGATCCTCGCATGTAACCAGAGTCAGACTGCCCTTTTTTTAGGTTCGTATCGACCGGCACACAGTTTTAACGGCGACAAAAAAATCACTCAGCGACGAGGTATACGGTGTCGTGAGGTCAATTATGGTAACCGTAGTGCAACGTCGTAGGATGTGGGCGAGGAGTGCCCCACCGCAGTCGGCTGCAAAGGGCACCGGTGGGAGCCTGAAACGGCACATCTAATGATGAGGCTGTGAGGAAATGGATGAAGAGAGATGGGAGGAAAACAATATTTTTCCTAAGGATAGCTGTGGTGGATGGTTAGTAGCAGACTTTGACAGCGTCCTCATATGGGATGCTAATGTATTCCGGGTGAAAGTGTGCTGCTCTCCTCATTAGTAGCCTCCTAGTTTGACAGAGGTGTTGGGGTGGCTGCCATTCACCCGGGATAATTATCCAAAGTGTGCTCTGAGGAAACCCATTTTTTTCTCTCTCGAGCCAAACTCCCCGAGAAAATGATATTAAGACAACAGTAGAGTGTATTCTGCGGATTATTTGTTCGACTAATGGCCCTTTTTTCTGCAGCTTAAGGACTCGTGCACGTGTCCTGATGCATGTTCGTAAATCTCTGCAGCGCTGCGCTCAGGAGCGGCGATGCTTGGAGCCACTTTCGAACTGTCATCCTCACGGTGGCGCTAGAGGAACAACATCAATACAAGATACTGTAGTTGCAGGTTTTTTAAACGCTGGTAAACCTGCACAAAATGACTTGACGTCACTGACCGGGCGGCCATATTTAACGAGTTGGGAGTGACAACGTGCCTCGTCCTTGTCATTGACCCAGAAATGTTGTTGATTGTCGCCTTTCTAGGGCTCGAAGACTCACCTTCATGAGTGTTATTTGAAAATTTCACGTCAGTCCGATAGTCCATGTTGTTGAGAAGCTGGAACTCAAAACAGTAATCTTTCAACTTCCCTTTGAAACAGGAAGCAAACCCAGAAAAATGTAAGGTAAAAGGTAAGTTGTGAGTCACTTTTCGTGCGTTGAGGCCCTCAGTGCTGTACTCAGGAGCGGCGGTGCTTTGAGCCTGAACTGTCATCCTCACGGTGGCGCTAGAGGAACAACATCAATACAAGATACTGTAGTTGCAGGTTTTTTACGCTGGTAAACCTGCTGAAATAGGCGACCAAATAACACAAAATGCCTGATTCTAGATAATGTTGCTTTGACATCACTGACCAGGCTGGCCATATTTAACGAGTTGGGAGTGACAACGTGCCTCGTCATTGTCATTGACCCAGAAATGTTGTTGATTGTAGCCTTTCCAGGGCTCAAAGAGTCCAATAGTCCATGTTGTTGAGAAGCTGAAACTCAAAACGGTTATCTTCGAGTTGGTCTTTCAACTTCCCTTTGAAACACGAAGCAAACCCAGAAAAATGTAAGGTGAAAGGTAAGTCGTGAGTCACTTTTCGTGCGTTGAGGCTGCAGAAACTTCAGCCTGTCCAGACCTTGAGAGCAAATGTTTCACCACAGAAGGATATCAGTGGCTCCCCCCCTCAGTGCTGTACTCAGGAGCGGCGATGCTTGGAGCCACTTTCGAACTGTCATCCTCACGGTGGCGCTAGAGGAACAACACCAATACAAGATACTGTAGTTGCAGGTTTTTTACTGGTAAACCTGCTGAAATAGGCGACCAAATAACACAAAATGACTTGACGTCACCGACCGGGCGGCCATATTTAACGAGTTGGGAGCGACAACGTGTCTCGTCATTGTCATTGACCCAGAAATGTTGCTGATTGTAGCCTTTTCTAGGGCTCGAAAGACTCATCTTCATGAGTGTTATTTGAAAACCGTCAGTCCGATAGTCCATTTTGTTGAGAAACTGAAACTGAAAAAGGTTATCTTCGAGTTGTTCTTTCAACTTCCCTTTGAAACAGGAAGCAAACCCAGACAAATGTAAGGTAAAAGGTAAGTCGTGAGTCACTTTTCGTGCGTTGAGGCTGCATAAACTTCAGCCTGTCCAGACCTTGAGAGCAAATGTTTCACCACAGAAGGATATCAGTGGCTCCCCCCCTCAGTGCTGTACTCAGGAGCGGCGATGCTTGGAGCCACTTTCGAACTGTCATCCTCACGGTGGCGCTAGAGGAACAACACCAATACAAGATACTGTAGTTGCAGGTTTTTTACTGGTAAACCTGCTGAAATAGGCGACCAAATAACACAAAATGACTTGACGTCACCGACCGGGCGGTCATATTTAACGAGTTGGGAGCGACAACGTGTCTCGTCATTGTCATTGACCCAGAAATGTTGTAGATTGTCAGTCCGATAGTCCATGTTGTTGAGAAGCTGAAACTCAAAACAGTAATCTTTCAACTTCCCTTTGAAACATGAAGCAAACTCAGACAAATGTAAGGTAAAAGGTAAGTCGTGAGTCACTTTTCGTACGTTGAGGCTGCATAAACTTCAGCCTGTCCAGACCTTGAGAGCAAACGTTTCACCACAGAAGGATATCAGTGGCTCCCCCCATCAGTGCTGTACTCAGGAGCGGCGATGCTTTGAGCCACTTCGAACTGTCATCCTCACGGTGGCGCTAGAGGAACAACATCAATACAAGATACTGTAGTTGCAGGTTTTTTAAACACTGGTAAAACTGCTGAAATAGGCGACCGAATAACACAAAATGACTTGACGTCACTGACCGGGCGGCCATATTTAATGAGTTGGGAGTGACAACGTGCCTCGTCATTGTCACTGACCCAGAAATGTTGTTGATTGTACCCTTTCTAGGGCTCGAAAGTCTCATTTTCACGAGTGTTATTTAAAAACGTCAGTCCAATAGTCCATGTTGTTGAGAAGCTGGAACTCAAAACAGTAATCTTTCAACTTCCCTTTGAAACAGGAAGCAAACCCAGGCAAATGTAAGGTAAAAGGTAAGTCGTGAGTTACTTGTCCAGCCTGTCCAGACCTTGAGAGCAAACGTTTCACCACAGAAGGATATCGGTGGCTACTCGCTCCCCGAGGCGCCGACTCCTCACACCACATTTATGTTTCCCCCCCGCTGTGACTCAAATTGTAAAGCTGTGGTCCATCAAAAGTGTATCAGGCACCTATTTTCAGGCCAAATTATGTTGACACTCAGTCACTCGCTCGGCCCCTTTTCCCTCCACGACACATAAAGTTCTCTGTTTTGCAGTGACAGAGCGGCGCCTTACAAAAGACGGGCAGGAAAAAAAGTGTAAGGAAATGCTATTAGGACCAGGGGTCCTCAAAGAGTTAAAGCCTGATTGGCATTGTTACGCCTTTGCCTTAATCATTTCAGCGGGATAAGTCAAACATGACACGAGTTTCCACACCATGTGGAAATAAATAAATTAATAACAATAAAGGGCTTTACATAAGAAGATCACGAGTGGCTCCGGGGAAATGACAAAAAATAGAAAATTGTATTTATGTCTGCATGAATAAAAGCCAAATAATATCTGATACTGTATGTGCAGACTTCTTTACCCCATAAAATATGAATGTTTGCTGATATTAGTTTCGGTTCCTGTATTTTTTCTGGGTGTTCTAGTTCTCCCCGTTGGGGAAACTGGCCACTGTGCAGTGAAATCGAACATAGTGTGTGTAGAAATATATGTATAAGAGATGGACTTTAAGCTAAAAGCTGCATCTTGAAGCATTAACCTCCTCCCCCTCTGCCAACGTGGCCGCAAATGGTAATTACAAGATAATGACACACTGGATTTGGCGTCATTATGTCGAGTCAGTTGCATTAAAGACACGCACATGTAGAAAAAGAGCCGTAAGGTCAGCAAACAAACGTGTTATCGACTAGCTCGCTCACAGGCTCCTTTCAATTCATCCATCCCAGGTCATAATGAACTGGTGCACGTGCAGATTTCCCCGAAACTCGCTTAAATTTCTAGATGCATTCAAGAAAAGAATAAGGCTTATAAACCGGAGACAAATAATGATAGCAGAACCTCGAAATGAGCCACGAGACGTTGGACAATTTGGTAACCGACCAAGCTGATCTCCTCGGCCAAGAAACCAAAACCAAAACAGACAATCTGAGAGGGAGTTGAGTTCCGGGAACAGAACAGTTTAGCTGTGAGTCAGCTCGAAAACAAAATCAGGATCTGTGGAAGGAAATTGGTATCGAGAGAAGAACAAAACTTGATTTCGGAGGCCAGCAGCGCGAGACTCCTACTTGGAGTATGTGCCGCCGTATGTTCAGGCATTTTGTCTGCGAGAGAGAGAGAGAGAAAAATATGGATAGAGGAGTTTTGACCATGAATATAAAGTTAGATGGTCTCAAATTAATTTTACTCACTCACTCATTTTATGGGGCTCTTTTGTTACTGTCCATAACATTAACACGTATTACCGGCTTAAGCTCCATTACCGAATGTGCATCGCAGGAACGGTTTGCCCTCCATCGTGCTGAAACTCTTCTTAATGGTGCTTTTTATGTGTTTAATTGTATGAGTTGCAGCGTGTTTTTAGACGGGGGAACTGCGGCTCGTGCAGAAAATACATTTTAATGATGTCCTGTTGATCAGAACAGGAACGATTAAAACATAGAGCTTCGGTAAAAAAAAAAAATCTCTTTGTGGGAGGAAAGGGGGACGTTTGATTTCCATCCGAGTGCATCACAGCTCATTATCAACCGCTAACTGGTGTGTGCTTTTTCTGCAGAGAGAAGTATAAATAACCCCAAACACATGGATCGCCTGAAAAAAAAAAAGAGAGAGAGAGAGAGAGAGAGACGACTGTTTCATCACATTTTTCATTGCAGCTAGGAGGCGGCCACGAGGGATATAAAGACAGAGGGATGCAGATACGCAGCTGGTGACAGGCTGCTCAGACGAATGAAACTTGTGAGTGCAGTCGAGGGGAAAAGGAGCCAGGAGGTAAACCAATTGTGTGACACCTCGGGCAGTTCAGGTATGGAGAGCGCACTTGATGAGGTGTGATGGCTCTTAATTCAAACCTCATCAGGCAGTCGGACGGACAAAACCGTCTTCACACGCTAATTGACTCCCACTTGCTCTGTCACCCGTTTTTTTTTCGGGTCCATTCATGAAAGGAGCAGAATGCTGCGACAGCTTGGGAGAAGAAAAGCTCGCCGAGCCACTGAAGGTGTAATCTGTCAGTGTTCCATTGAAACATTTGAAAAACAAGCAGCACACTCGCTCAGGGGGAGCGAAGGACAAATTAGGGGATGGAAAATGCCGAGTCAATTCTGTAAACTCAGTAGGCTGCACGAAGGTTGTGTATTAGCATTCGTGCAAAACGTGCCGTGTCATGTTCACATGACGTGTTTGCTTTCTGTCTGACTCTCACATCACTGGTAGAGTTACAGGCAGGTTGAGTCTGCGTTCTGTAAGCATGACACCGCTGGGTATCTTTACAGAGACCTGGAGACATCTCCAGCCATGTTTGTGGAGACCAATACCAGATTTTTTTTCACGGGAAGTTGGGCCATCTCCAATTTTTGTTTGTGAGGTGTCTTTAAGTTGACCTTGGGATCATTCCCAGTCATGTTTGGGTGTTTTATACAGGAAGTCAGGGCGTTTCCAGCTGTTTTTACGGGGATCAAAAGAGGTATTTCAAGCCAAACGTACAGCTTGAATTTATCTGTGGTTTTTGCACAAATGTACTAAGCATTAACATGTATTTCCTGAAGTCGGGTTTGTATGCGTCACAGGCTAGTCCATTATACATTTCACGATCATGTTCATGACAACATGTACATGATCTGACAACAGGAGGCGGAGGAGATGGTGATGGAGTTACAGGAGAGAAGGCTACCAAACCAGTGACTGTAGTTTGAGACTGCGTTTCAACATTTGTTGTCGCAACAGCACTGGATGTTTTTAGGAATAGCTTGGGAGATCTCCAGCTGGTGAGACCTCGGGACGTTTCCAGCTGTATTTTAAGCCGAAAAATGATTTTTTTCCTGACCTAACAAACTGTTTTTTGTGCCTAAACCTAACCAGAGTACGAGTACAACACTGTCACAACATGAAATAGAAAATTGAACATAATGAAACCTAAAGTTGCAGCACAAAGAAATGTTCAGTTCCGATATATCCACGGTTAGCAGAAAACATACATCGCCAACATGTATTCTGGTTGGATTGGATACAAAAAGGCACTTACGCACGATGGAAGTCCAGATTGCAGCTGACACTAAAACAGATGTCTACATCACATGTAACGTCACACCTGAGCAAAAAAAAACCAAACAAACGTAGAAGTTTAATCAAGCTCGAGCAGTGTGCTGGTGCAGAACATCACACCTCTGTCTTTTCCCCAGCCGAGCAGAGCGAGGGAAATGAAATCAGCAGGCTAGGATGTGGGCTGTCTGTAATCAGGTTTCACCGCCCTTCCCTATCGACTGCTGGGTCAAGATCATATAAGCATGCTGCTATGTCTGCCCACCATCCTGCCTGCCTGCCTGCCTCTCTCTCTCGCTTGCCCTCTTTCTCAATTTCAGGTTCTGTGTTTCCCTCTCTGGTGTGCTGCTCTGCTTGTTTGCCTTGAATGTACCAGTCAGTGAGTATAATTCAGTTCTGGCATCAATCAGAAGGTGAATGGGATCCAATCAGATTTATTTGGGCTCCCATCTGATTATTAACAGTGAGAGAATAAAGCACCACATTGCTTTTGATTTTTTTTGCATTGTGTTATGAACACTGGACTGTCGTCTTGTTCCATTAAATACTGAATGTTGTGTTTGTAATGAATGCTTTCCTGATGAAACCTTGAATATAGCACAATTTTAATAAGAGGGTCGAACATCCTTACAGAGATTCCTTGTACTTTTATACTGTATATGAGAAAAACCACAAAATAATAATTTCTTTATCGAAAGAGGCACCTACCGACGACGATAACGAGTATGTGTGATAATATACCTCTTGTGGCACTGTGTGTTTGCAGGGAGGGATTTTATAGAGCACAGGAGATGACATAGAGCCGGCACGTAATGAGCCTTGATGAAACTTAATAGCAGTATTGTGAGATGGGGAGCGCTCCATTTCACTGTGATGGAAGAGCCTGTCTCTTAAAGATCCATTTGTGTCGTACCAAGGTCAGCATTTTGTCTTTAATGAGAGTAATCTCACCGAGGTGCAGTAAATACTGACGCTGTCACCCATACTTGAATGTACATGTATAGTGTGACATTATTAAAAGATATGGATGGACACAGACAAATGGCAGCACACGTCTACGGAGAAACATGACATTTTTAGCCCGCCATCACTCCCCGAACGTCAAACACAGCAGCCTGCTCAATGGACCAATGCTTCTAAGTTTGACGCTCTAGCATCATTTCTAGAGGAGTATAAAGAGCGAGTAAAGTCTGAGTTGGGTGGTGGTTGGCTGGGTCACACATAGGACACAATCCCATGGTTTCTGGGACATGGGCCTTAGTGTGTCTGAAGGTATCAACAGGGGCCATGGTGCTCCCAAACACTTACCGGCTGCACCCGATTGGACGAACTTTGAATCAGGGATTTCAAATCAGACCAACACGGCAGCTCATTTGTAAACTTTGTCTTATTTTACAAAAATAGCCGAGTGAAATGTGTTTCTGCAGATGTTTTAGGCAAGAAATAAACCATGAAGTGGCAGAATCTGTCTTCATTTTAACCTCGTCAAAGGAGTTTTCAGAGGCGTGAAGACGACAGATCCTCGACACATAGCTTAAAAGTCAAGATTTGTTATGTTAGTTTCATAAGTAAGTTAGAATGACACAGCATAAGTTACTGTACGTGACAGAACACACTTATTTTTACTCAAAGTAATATCTTTTCCTGAACCTAACCAGGTAGTTTTTGTGCCTAAATCTAACCAAACCGTGTCCGTTTCACAACATTAACAACCGTCAAAAAGTCATAGAATGTAATAAAATGTAAAATGTTTGCCAGAAAGCCTAACTAATGATGCAAATTTGGGAAAGCTCAGTTGATGTGCAAAACAAACCCTAACCCTCTGCTCTGTGTTCATATTGCAATAACTGCTTTAAACTCCAAAGCAGTTAAAAAACACTTTTAGGTTTTAATACTTGAAGCGGTGATGCTGTATGGAAATTCAACGATGTCATGACCAAACATTTTTATAGCGTCTGCCATGTGTTCAGCAGAACCGCACACGTTGCAGTCGTGTCAAGGTGGGAGTAGCGCGACATTGTCTGCCACTGTGCGCACAGCTGGACATCGAGGGCATTAATAGGCTACGGTTAATTAGTGCACATACATGTGCAGACTCCACATGGACTTACAAGACACATTACTGAAATCACCTTACTTGCAGTGTGTCATACTGTTTAACCTCACACAGGGATGCTGCTGCGAGTTGTGTAGGAACATTCTAATTGTTATGATACACAGCGTGAACAGTCATGCAAAGGTTACGTTGTGCAAACACCGAGACACCTGGAGCGAGCCTACATAACATGAGGCATTTTATTGTAAGTAGTAATGAAAATATGCAATTAGTCTGAGATGTCACGAAGACGACGTTGTTAACTAAACATAGAAGAAGAAAAGCTTTTGGAGGAGCGGGGGTTTGAATTCTGGGTGAAATGCAAAAAGCCCATGAGTCACCGTGAATCAAGGGTGAGTTGGACGTGATGTAATGAGGTTGGAGAGGAGAATCATGTATCTGACCCTGTTTAAAAAGCATCTGGCTGGGAGGGCTTTGGACCACGATCCACCTCACGTCAACAGCCATGCTAGCGGCGTGGTGAGGCTGTACTTTGGGACAGTAGCGACTTTGTGTCATTCCCAAAGTTACTCACGCCGACGCCAGCATGCTAGCGTGCTCACAGTGATGAATGTTTACATAATATTCATCCTCTCAGTTTAGCATGTCATCGTGCTAGCATTTGCTATTTAGCAGGAAACACAAAGTGTCGGCTAAAGCTTATTAGTGTCCTGATTCATTCTGTGGGCACCATGGTGTCCGTCTGAAATCTAATGACAACCAATCCATTCAATACTAATACTAGTTCATTACAGTTCAAAAATGTCAACCTCTTAATGAAACTACAATCACTAATCTCTAACTATGAGTTGTTTGGTGCTGTCGGTGGTCCAGCAATACTAAACTTTGTCTTTGTGTTTTTGTTTCAGCCTGCTACGCAGCCATGTTCATGTCTGTCACGCTGACATAGGTCATCCATGATTAATTACAATCAGGAAGAGAAGGCCACAGAAGGAGATAAATATTTCAGGCAGCCCCGTTGAAACTTAACTTGACAACAGTGAGGTAAACAGAGAGGAGATACGACTCAGCTTCAGCTATAGTGGTGGTACATGAACTGACTTCTGATGGTTCACAGGATAGAGCAGAAATACTTCACATATGTGATGCTATACATAGCACACAGAGACCTTTTGTTATAGGCTCTTGTGAGATTATTAGATTTAAAGGTAATTTCATTTCATTAAGAGGTCATGTTTTTCACGGTGCTCGGTGTAAAAGGTGTGAGAAACACTGCACTAGAGGAAAATCCTCTGCAAAATCTCTCTGCAATCAATCAAATAGTTATTGAGATATTTTCAGTCTGGAACAGAAATGGTGGACCAACCGATCGACAGGCATTGCTATCTCTTCAGCCACACTGCTAGAGTGGATTAAAAATCCAAACTTCACCTTCAAAGTCAGAAGAGTATGACACTCGATACAGAAAACTGTGTCCCGATGCACCAAGTCTTCATACATAAACAACACGATGGGTTGTTTGTCAGGACCAAATGAACCTAGATGGACATTTGTTCGAACTCCCATGGTACGGAGGGCGGTGAAGTTTACATAACTAAAACTGCTTGGTCATTGGTAAGAAAAGACTGTCGTTATGAAAAATTCATCAATGTTATGGTTAAACAAACCCGTTGGCAGAAGAAGCAGGGCTTTGCACACCACTGGGATGTCCAAATTTGCTCAATTCTGAGAAAATCACATCACGCCGCTACACTTGTTTGGCACTGAGGATCTAAAAGAAAAAAGATGTTGTTTTTTCTGGAGAGAATTCAAAATTTTAATGGAGCCTTTTTTGGTTGTTCACACGAGTAAATTCTCCTTTTTTGTCACAGTGTTGCCACTGCCAAAGTTAAACCACTGGGTCGTCGACATAAACAGATGTGGCGCCCACTCCTCCGGCATACATCACCACCATCAACACAACACGCATTTCTGTAATTTAACCCAGTGAAAACCTCCAGCTTCCTCTTGAATAAGCATGTCGGATTCCTTAAATATTGTTTTTTTTTATTTGATAAACTTATTTCTCATCATATACCAAGAAAAACACTTTGAACTTTACTCAGTTCATTTGTGTGTTTGTATTTATGCACGCCACGGCTACGTTTTTTTTTGGTTTCCCCGGCTGACAGGTTTTGCAAATTAGTACCCAAACGGTTAATATCCTGATGAACGTGTTGTGACTGAACCAGTGACCCAGCTTTAGCGAATAAACAGAGCAGTCTCTGGGGCTCTGTTTATACCACCGTCTTCCAAACAAAGAATAATCAGCTTTGGCAAACAAGGCCTCAATTCCTGGAATAAGCTTTAATGATTCCTCACCTCTGAAAATCATTACCTTGTCAATCAGCGATGGCGCTTTGAATCCGCTTTCATCCAATAATCTCGCAAGCGCCTATAACGAAAGGTCTCTGTGTGTTATGCATAGAATGATATATGTGGTGTCCTCTTTGCTCCATTCTGCTAACCATCAGAAGTCAGTTAAAGCCGAAATTCATAAGCTTGAACCATGTTTCCTTTAGGGGAGCAAATAAGAGTCAAGTCCCTGAAACATTATTGTATAGAAAGAGATTTTCTAACTCGGAGGTGTCAAGGTTATTCTGCACCCCGAGGCTTTCTCCCACAAAATAATTCTGCAAGGTACCCACTAAAATCTTAATCCCACTACAAAGAGCGTCTGATAACATATTGTTGGAAAGTGACTGGAGAAAAAAAAACCCTGTTTATGTGCAGCCCAGTTATCCTTGAAAATACTTCAGACGGTTACAGTATCCAGCCTCAGTAGTGTGAGCTGCTGCAGCACGGCACAAACCACCCATTAAACCCACCGTATAGTGTGTGTGCATGTGGGAATTCTGTCATATATTTATGAGTCAGGCGGTGTGTCTAGATGAAACATGGTATCAAGGTTCAACCCACTGAGCAAAGACATATCCACACGTTGACGAAACGAGATCCAGTGAAGAGGCAGAATGAAAGTCTTTTTGACGTCTTTTCAGCGTTCACTAGTGATGTCCAGGTGACATCCTTGCAGGGTTCATCTTTTCAACTTCCATTAAAGACGTCTATAGAACTTGTTGCAGCTCAAAATGGACAAATTATACCTCATGCAGCAAAAGCTAAATAAGCCTAAGTACCATTTTTGGTCATCCAACCTTGGAATATTAGCCTACCTGACAAAGGCTGGATGATCAAAACCGTATCTCATTAAGCCGATGAATAGCTCTCCCAGTAAAGTACACGCCTCATGCAGCCTACTGAGGTTGAGTCTCGTAAAAAACGTAAAGTTTTAACCCCAAGTTCTGAAGTTCTTCAGACGTTTGTAACTGATGTTGAAAAGATGAAACTCTAATTTGGAACCCTGTGAGGATGTCACTTGTGCAACACTAGTAAACATTGAAAAGACGTTTAAAAGGACGTCACCAAATCTTTCATTCTGGCTCTCCAGTGGAACAACGTTGTTAAGGTTGTTGAATTGACATCTTTTTACTCAGTGGGAAGGTTCTTTATTTGTCACAAACACATACAAGACCATCTGCATTGAAATTCACTACCTGACAAAGGCTGGATGATCAAAACAGCATCTCATTAAGCTGATGAATAGCTCTCCCAGTAAAGCACACGCCTCATGCAGCCTACTGAGGTTGAGTCTCGTAAAAAACGTAAAGTTTGAACCCCAAGTTCTGAAGTTCTTCAGACGTTTGAAACTCTAATTTGGAACCCTGCAAGGATGTCACTTGTGCAACACTAGTAAACGTTCGAAAAGACGTTTAAAAGGACGTCACCAAATCTTTCATTCTGGCTCTCCAGTGGAACAACATTGTTAAGGTTGTTGAATTGACATCTTTTTACTCAGTGGGAAGGTTCTTTATTTGTCACAAACACATACGAGACCATCTGCATTGAAATTCACTAACAAACACTCAGAGATGAGCTTATAGAAGTACCATTTTTGGTCATCCAACCTTGGAATATTAGCCTACCTGACAAAGGCTGGATGATCAAAACAGCATCTCATTAAGCTGATGAATAGCTCTCCCAGTAAAGTACACGCCTCATGCAGCCTACTGAGGTTGAGTCTCGTAAAAACGTAAAGTTTGAACCCCAAGTTCTGAAGTTCTTCAGACGTTTGAAACTCTAATTTGGAACCCTGCGAGGATGTTACTTGTGCAACACTAGTAAACGTTGAAAAGACGTTTAAAAGGACGTCAGCAAATCTTTCATTCTGGCTCTCCAGTGGAACAACGTCGTTAAGGTTGTTGAATTGACGTCTTTTTACTCAGTGGGAAGGTTCTTTATTTGTCACAAACACATACAAGACCATCTGCATTGAAATTCACTAACAAACACTCAGAGATGAGCTTATAGAGGGTAAGATTTGAAAATGAGATCAAATATAAAGCTACAATATTATATTTACATGTATACACATTATACTTTGCACACATATAAAGAAAATGTATTGTTCCAAATGGATAAATAACAGTTTATTAGAAGGTAGGTCAATGAATTTCAGCAAATTTAGTTGTGTTAAGTGTTAAGATTTGAAGCTAGTGAGATCAGCATAGAGTGTCACCATGGCTGCGAAACCACTTTAAAAGAGGCAGCGCTCACTCCTCCCAGACTGCCTACCTGTCACCTGAAGCGCCATCAAACCCGCTGTGACAAACTGACATGAGAGGCATCTGGAAGCTGTCTCCTAGCCAGACAGCCATGTCATCTTATCCTGCTCTGGCATGGCGTTCAGGAAACCGGGGGATTAAGCCCCGCGTTAACTTCACAAGCAAGAGAGCGTTCCAAACACTACTTTGCATGATGAGACAATCTGGTGACAACTCGTGTTTGTTTATGTGGTAGCGGTGCATGCAAGGCATCGGCGATGGTGTCGGATCAAAAACATTACAAGTGTAATGACTCCTGCGCGCGAACCACCACGCAACCAATGAGCCTTATCGCCGAGATTACAACAGCCTCAAGGATAAATGACAAAAACATCATTACAGGTCCATGCAATTAATTCTTATTGATCATTTAAGGGGCCAAATAAGCTTAATATGGCGTAATCAATCATGTACTGTAGTCTGATTGCTTCCTGTCTTTCCTCTTTTTCTTTGTAAAGGTTTGGGATCATGCAAATGCAGACTCACACACACATTGTGAAAAATGGAATTGCCTCACTGCTTGCTGGCCTTTGATATCTCTACCTCTCTACGAACCCCAAAAAGCTGTCTGCGGCTCGAACATTTCCACACGACTCTGCACAGTAGCATGACATTACTCTACTGCAGTTCTCTCCTCAGCGTCAAGCCTCAACTGAACTTTTTTTCCATTCAGTGAAACCTCCCACTGTCTCCCTCTTCTCTCTTCATATTTGCTCCATTTACACCGCCAAATCACCCCGATGAATCCCCAACCGGTGTGTTTTTCAGGATACTAATTACACCATGCTATAATTAGCACTGCCTGTTTTTTTTTTTTCCCTCTGCCCTGCTTCTAACCTGTCTTCACTATGAAAAATAATATATCCCTGGGACTGTGCTCTCTTGGGTTCTCTCGCTTACTTGAGGACTGCTCGTATTCTCGGTGACAACTCTGCTGTGACTCACACCCAGACATCCAAGAGGGTTTTAATCCTACGCAACCAAATTTTAGGCATGGCCTGTATTGCAGGACATCCCCCCGAGGGATCAAGGACACCCTCTGGCACTTAGTCCAACTTCATGTCATCTCTCATCTGCACTTTCCCTCCTCTTAAGCCTCTCAAAATTCATTGAACTTAAACAAATTACCCCAAGTCCCCTCGCACTTCCTCCACTGGTTGCCTCGGGCTGGTTATATCAAATTTAAAAACCTGGCGTTTGCATGCAGCACCCCGATAGCCCTTTGGCCTGGGTTTTTGCCATCACAAGACAGTTATAGATCTCAGCTCCGTGCAATCTGACAACACCTCCTCCTCTGAGTGAAGTTCCACCTGGTCGGGAACAGCCATCAGATTCCTCCACAGTGTAAACACCTCCCACTTAGAGTTCAATTTATAGTATAAATTTACATTTTATTTCAGCCATGCTAGCCGTCTGGCTCGAGGTATGGTGATGTCTGTTTTTTTGGAGGCAGAGGTGGCCACATTTGGGCTTGAGGGTGGATCTGAAGACATCCTGATTGGATCTGACTGAGCTGCGGTAGTGATCACAAGGTAGCAGTGCCCTGAAGCACATCTCGCTTTATCTTTAATTTAACTCTAAATGGGATTATATGTGAAAAATGCACGTCATAATGTACTGACGAAGAATTCAAACTAGGAATAGAGACCATGAACTCATTGTGAAACTGTTAACTAAGGTCATAAGTCCAGTGAGAAGTAGGATTGTTTTCTCATAAGCTTAAATACAATCAGACTTCTTTTTGAAACTAATGGAGTCGCCCCCTGCTGGCCATTAGAAAATGTGCAGATTTATTAGCGTCACTATTTCGGACTCAGCCTCTCTATCCTTATTTTATACAGTCAGTGATCTCAACAACTATGAGATGGGTTGCCATGTTTTAGTACATTCATTCATGGTCCTCAGAGGGTGAAACTCAGGGACTTTGCCTTTAGCGACACTGTGAGGTTGAAATTGGTGTTATGAGTGAACCAAACCACACACCTTCACTCAATCATGTACCCCCTCACCCCAAGTAATTGGACTAACTTTTCAGTCCCATAGTCAGGTCAGATTTGTAAATTCATCCATCACTTTTGCTGTTTTTCCACCGACAGTACCAGCTCGCCTCGACTTAGCTCGCCTTTTTTGCGTTCCCATTACTGAAATCTGGTACCTGGTACCTGCTAAAGTGGTGCTTTTTTAGTATCACCTCCGTATAAGTTCCAACCGAGCCGAGCTGATACTTCTGTGTGACGTAAGCTGGCAGCCGGCCACTGATTGGACAGAGAGCGACGCCACTTGATGACTCATGACGAGCGCGACGCCCGAGCCTGACACCCGCTACCTTTAAAAACTAGCATCTGCGTTTAGTCAACATAGCGACTACATGGAAGGAACAACGCGCAGGAACACGGCGTGGACCGTGGCAGAGGTGGAGACGCTCCTGAGTGTTGTCGCTGAAGACGCATCCAGAACGAGCTCGATGGTGCGACAAGAAATGAAAAGGTGGACGTGTTTTGCGTAGCCCACAGCTAGCCCTGTTTATGTGTCGCGTGGATAAGTACGTCACTGATGACGACCCGCCCACGTTGATGACGCCCCGCCCACGTTGAAGAGATACTAATTCTAGATGTCTGAAACCAAACCAAGTAGAGCCACGCTAAGCCGAGGCGAGGCGAGCTGGTACTGTCGGTGGAAAAACGGCATTTCATCGACAACCAAATACCAGCATTATTAATGACGTTCACATCAGCCTCGGCTGTACATAGGGCTAATTAGCACAATGCTGAAACCCTAAAACAAAATGATGAGTACAATGAACATTATGCCTGTGAAACAATATGTAAGCATTGATGTTGGTATTTAGCTCAAAGCTGCTAGCACGGCTGTAGACACTGACTAAAAAAATCATACTGCCTAGCCGTGCTTCATCCATCATGTAGCTCTTTTCCTATTCATTACAGTGCAGTCCTCTCTATTAGCTGTTTGCTAACGTTGCATTATGCTCTTGAAGCTCTCTCATGCCATCAAGATGTAATGTAACAGACAGGAGTGAGGTGCTTCACCTGAAGATGCTGGGTGTTTGTTCCTGAGAGCGCAGGATGCATCCTGCTTCAGAAGCACCGTGACATGTAAAGACGTGATGTTTGGTGTTGGGTTTGTTTCGAGGTGACACGCAGCCTCGTGGAGTACATGCTCCGCCTGAGAAGACATATCAAGCGAGGCACAGTCCCACGTGCACACGATGTATCCGAGGCAGAAGAGCGATTTCTTTTTTAGCTTTGGCTTGTGACAGCGACACCGAATTGGATTATTTATACGTTGGAAAAACAAACAGTGGTAAATTTGCGAGCATTTCTCCAGTTTGACACTTGCATTTTATGAAGATCTATGAGCCAGATTGGAGAGTTTCGTCTGCTTTCTACACTCTGTGAATGATTTGCCAGATGGTTTTTAATTGTTGTCAATAAGCTCACTTGAAATAAAAGTCATTTTAAAAATCTCCTTAACCAAAGATGCAGATCTCTGATCATCTGATAAACGGGCAATATGGAACTTAAAAAAAACAACAAAAAAACATGTCTCAGTGGAAAACTAATAAACTGTCTCAGCAGGATTCACGCTTCACATTTTTTATGTGTTAATCATTTGCAAAAAAAAAAATTATAAAAGCTCTTAATGGGTGTTGGATGAGAGCCTCCCTGGGCTTTGACGAACAAGAGAACTGCTGTTTTTATTAGATGAGTTTAAAACATCTCCAGGGTTACGATGACAGAAAAGCAACAAAAGACTGCTATAAAACAGAAAGATAATTTGACTGAGAACCTTTAACAATTATAAACGCATTTATCTCCGAGCCTGCTGATCAAGTAAATTAAAATTACAATTAGGCACAGATAATTGCTCGTTAGAGTTCTGAGCTCCCTCTGATGGACGTGTGTGCCTTTAGTTAATAACTCATGTTTTTTTTATTATTATATTTAGCAATTTGTCAAATTCAGTTGTAAGAGATGTTCTTTCCTCAGACGTTTCAGTTCTCATTAAAGAAAGCGATCTCTTGCTAGGCTACATGCAGAGTTCAAGAGATTCAGTGTTGTTTCTTTTATTCCTGATTAAATGATCAAACGGTGCTGCTCTATCATAATCTCCTACACAAACTGCACTTATTCCTTGACAAAAAGGAAGTTGTGGTTTAATCAACAGTTAGCTTCTGCATTAGATCCAGTGAGTGAGGAGCAACTGGACCCAGGCTGCCGTTCATCAAATCCTCAGTGGGAGGAAGCCGGCTGTGTGTGCTGGAAAAAAACCAAGACAAATTTGAAAAGATGCACTGCACGGGGGGTTCAAATCTTTCCGAAACTTCACACATTTAGATACCGACACGTGTTAAAATTACAAGCTAAGAGCTTCGTAATTTTTCAAAAAACACATCAGAAAAGTGCTTAATATATAGAACACACTGAGTTCGAGGGTTTAGTTATGACATCCACTTCCTCAAATGCACAACGGTGAAATCTACATGGGTGAAATCCTAATTTCTGCAGGCAGAGACTGAATGAACAAACATCAGCTCTGAGCACAAGACCAAAACCGGTCACAGCTTCGTCTGTGAAGCTCGTAAAGTCATTGACCCGGAGTCGGCGGACATTGGAAGGAGGATCATAGGCTTTTCTACACGCAACACCAGAGACCCTCTTTGAACAGCGACAGGGGTTGTGATACTCAGGTCATGTAACAACAAGTGAACCACTGATGAAGGCCAGGTGAGACTTTAGACACTAAGATAGTCGGCTACAGATGGAGGGGTGATCGGGACGATCCCGTTCTTCGTTAAAATGGACGGATCCAGCAGCTTTAACAGGACTTCTGCTGATCACCACGACTCTCTGGTAACTCTGAGTCTTTTATTTTTTCAGCATTATTTCCACCCAGACGCACGAGATGTTGATGCAATTTATTATTTTTCACAGCATACAATCAGCGCGGGCAGAGTGGTGTAAATTGCCGAGTGCAGCCTCGCTAGCAGCTTTTCTTTAACCTTGTGAACGTATCTGCAATTTGTTTAACATTTACGTCTGTCCTTCTAATGCTCTCTCTCTCTCTCTCTCTCTCTCTCTCTCTCTCCACCGTCTCTCTTTCACCTCTGCTGAACTTATTGTTTCCACGCTGCTCGGCACAGGTGGAATGTTTCCCATTAGTGATGGCTGCATCCCAATTAGGTGATCTAGTTCCAGGGACCTGGTGCCGGGCATGCTCACTCACAGGGCTCCTCCTGCTCCGACAAGACGGATGAAAAGATCTTCATCGGGGTTAAGAGTTGATGTTGTGTCCTTTTATTCGAGAGCTCTGAACTTCTGCTCGCCTGAGGAAAGTCTCGGGAAGCTGTTCTTTGTATTCGTCTTCTTCCTTTTGTCACAATTGCGGCGTCCCTTCAGAGTCTTTTCACCTCGCCGGCGTATGTTCGGTGTTTTCCTATTCTCTGTGTTGCATCAGTCATACGCCCATGAAAAAATAAACAGCTCGGGACGCTGGGACGTCTGAGTCTTCCCTCTCTTCTCCTCTGCCCTCCGTTTCCGATGACTGAAGGCCGTGTTTGTGTTTGCGACCCACCGGATTGTATTTTATTTTTTTTTTGTAGTTCATTTTCGCTACACCCTTTATCCGAGCTCTCATCCGCTCATCTTTCAAACCCCGCTTTAAAGTCTTTTTTTGTTGTTCTTCCAAAAGAGGCCTGTGCAAACAGCGGGGCTGGAATAATTCATATGGCAACAGGGATGCATTTGGGTGTAACACCGCAGGCTGTTCACCATCCACCAGCCTACCTTTGTGTTCCAAAGAGTTTCCCGAGCATGCAGCTGGAGAGCGAGATACCCTGCCAGCTCGCCGCCTTATTCTCCTGGCCTTTTCTCTCTCTTTGTATGTAGAGCAGCAGTTCTTTCTTTTTCAAATCACCTTGTTGCGACTGTTTTTTCTTCGCTTTTTTCCCCAATTTCCAAATGACACCATCGTGCTTCTGTGCACAGCCAGAATTTATTTCCTTTCTTTTTCCTTTTCTTTTCCTCTCTTTGCTCTTAATCATTCGTTTCAGAAGAGGTAACCTGGAGGTGGTGGATTTTCCGGCATTCCTGAATCAAATCAGCTCTTATCTGTCAATTTACTAAATAATCTTTGGTCTAATTGCGCCCCGCTGTGAGGGGATGACGCCGCGTGTTTCACGCTTTACTTGGCTCGGCGCGCTCCCATTGTAGCCAATCCAATCATCTGCGAGCGATGCATCAAAAGAGCCGATATGAATGGAGGCCCTTTTGTTATTGAGTCATAAATTAAACACGCATTTCCTCGGCTCTAAACGGAGACCTTGTATGTGATGCATCATGGATGTGACAAAACCAGTAAATCAATTGGCGGCATTCTTCCACAAACGTTGATGGAGGGAGCTCATTTATTTGTGCGAACGCTTGGCTACTACTGCGACGCTGAGTTAGATACAGGAGGGGAGGGATCACCATCCAAGAGTTATTCTTTAGTCTATAGATTGTAAAAATAGATTTATTTAAATGTGGTCTTCCGGCTGATCCTGATGTTTTGGACCAAGATGGAGTCTCTAAATAGGCTCGTATCTGATTGGCGAGCAGCACTGAATAAGCTAAAAATGTTGAGGAAGGAGATGATTGTTCTGGGGGTCAAATAAGGGTTTAATATCGCAGGGAATAACACAATAATCCATATTGTATTTGCACTGTTTCTGCGTCCCTGAGCAGAGTATAACATCATGATGTTGTGCAGGTTGCTGGGGGCACATCACGGCTTCACGGCGCGGCGGCTGACATCCGCTCCTTAGCGATTCCTTTCTTGAGATTTCCATGTCGATACCGGCGTTCCATTTAATAAAGACCTCTCCTCGCCTCGCATGGCTGACACATCTTCTCCGTTGAAAGGTCACGGGGGGCCGCGGCGATGTAAAGGAGTCCAGCGACAGTGTCGTGCATGCTTGAGGAGCGGCGATGAGGCTCCTCCTACGCAGGGTCACATTCTCCTGCAAGGATTCATGTCTTGTTTAGACAGCTTGTTATCAAGTCTCTGCCCGCGTCGTAGGAATGACGCGCCGGAGCCATATTGCTTCTGTTTCTGATTCCTATCAGGGGTCGAAGTTGAGCTGGAAGCCTATTGTTTGTGCTTGAATCTGAAGGTAAACCGAAGGGAAGCAGCGCCGCGAGATTAATCCGTGCATCCTCGCGAGGTAGCAAGCGCTAGTTGCTCGGTGACATGAGGTGGGTTTCCATCAACCCGTTTTTATGTGCATTTGTACACAAATCTGAATCTGTCCTATGTTTACTTGGGCTCATGTTTGTATATTACAGGACATTTTGAGGAGAGATTCCTGAATCTCACCTGCAGAATCTGCTTCTTCTTTGTTTCTTTGTTTTACTGTGCAGATAGACAAATAATAGATAGGTTTACACTATTTATTCTGTGCTGTTAACTCCATTTTCATATGTAAAAAGTTTATTTTGAGTAGAATTTTAAACGAATCGAAATGGTGCAACATAGCTGCTAAGATAAGATCGCTTCCTCCGTTTTGGACTCTATGGCACTCGTGTCAAATGTTAACACTCGCAAGACAGCTTGTGATTGGACAACGGACATATCCACACGGCCTTTTCCTCTGAAATTAACTAATTTCTCTGCTAAATTACCACTACTCGTAGACACTGGTGTGACCGGACCTTAGAACTAGCACAGTTTTGTTATGTAAAGTGTAAAAACGATGATCAACCAAGGACCTAGAGCATGAAGTCTGTTTTATTGGGTGAGTTTGCATTAAAAAAAAGCATTTGAATTCACACACAAACACAATAATAATCATCAAAAGCAGCAGTTTAAATTTGTGTTTCTCCGAAAACGACGGGTTGACATGACAGTTAACAGCACACTCAGAAACATCTCGGCCTGTAATACGAAACATCTGGTCACACCGTCAAGCCAAGACTTTCATTCAGTGTATGACTGAGGATGAGAAAAAGCAGTCAAATGTGATTTTGTTTTGGTAAGTGGGTGTCGGTCATGATTCATGCTCCAGCTCAGTGGTCCGTCATGCCCCCCATCCCCAAGGATCAACGTTGGAATTCAACACAGCAGCATCGGCAAACTTTTCATAATAAATTAGCTTCATTCATCATTTCCACTGGTCATCCAAGTCCTCTCTGCAGTGTCCCACCCAGGAGGTCCTCCCACCCCCCACAGTTCGAGACAAACTGCTCCAGCCCCTCCCTGTGCCAGGTTTGGAGGCTGAGTAACGCTTGTCTGCTCCACAGCGAGGGGATTGGCTGCCGGCTTGCCCCCTCTCTCCCTCTGTTGCCCTGGCAATGCTGCACTGTTATTGATAAAGTTGATAAAGAAATGCTTGGGCATGCACCTGACAGATTAGACCTGAAATCCCCGAGGTGGGGGAACCGGCAGCCGCCAGACAGCATACACTAAGTCCCCCGACAATCAGCGGCTCACAGAAGAGTTTGGCTCGAGTGCAGGGGAGTGGGAAGAATGTAATTTTCTGTAGATTTGTTTTCTTTGGTCTGTCTTGTTTACAATGCCGCCGTCAGATAAGTGTTTATGGCAGATTCAGTGGCTGCGAGTGGAGCTTTGTTAGCCGAGACGGCATTGATTGGAGCGCTAGGCTGCCGTATGAGAAGCAGACTCAAGTCGCCATCAGTCTAAAGACCAAACAGAACCCGAGTCTGAACAAAGTGAAGTTCCTGTCACGTCCACCCCTCCCCCCCCACCTGTCTACCTTGAGGACTTGGAGTAAACAGAGCGAAAGCCAGGTGATTATTCTTGTAACTACACCCACGTGGTGGATTTGTCAGAGCTTTTCTTTAAGCTTTACATTTGGTGGAATCATCTGGCGGCGGCAGCTCGTAAGCGTTTGGTGAAGAACAGTTGGAGAAAAACACTGTGAAGTGCAGATCAGCATATTTCAGCCAACATGTGTACATCATGCATCCACTAAATAAAGAAAAAACACATATTACATAACACGATCAATACATTACATCCATAGAGAAGTCCAGGCATGAAGAGCAGCTACTCTCAGAACTCGGAGTGTAGAATCTATTTAACTTCAGAAACTTAAAGCGCCACACATCCTCGAGCTATAATAAATCCATTCCACCTTCTGCTGAGAATCCAATTAATGTCCACCAGTCTATAAATTAGATAGGTATTTCACCTGTCAGTCAGGCTGTCACTTTGATGACACGGTTAGTAATAGCAGGGTCTCGGGCATAAATATTAACATTCGTAAATGGGTGGAAAAATTCGGAGAAAATTCTCGGCGAGTACTTTCCAAAGTTAAAAAAAAAAAAACGAGAGTATTTTTCTAACGGGTCGAGATGAGAGGAGGTGAGAGGTGACCTTGTATGTTTCTTTTTCCTCTGCTGTGGCTGCTAACCTTAATGAACGTGTTCTCCGCAGGGGTTTAAAAGGACGTATCAGTGCATACATGCTCACACATGGCAGGGTTACAACTCTTTACCTGAGATGGAAGAGTCAGGAAATCTATGCTAACATATTAAACTGAACCGCCTGCTGGGTGCAAGATCATAAAAATAGTCCTTCACAGTTGTAATCATCAAATGATGATCCATTTGTAGAAAAATTTGTAGATTCCAGTGTAAGTTTAATCCATGGTCTAACACACCTTGATACCGAGTAAGACTCCCCCTCGAGAGGTCAAGTTAGCTGACTGCTAGCTTAGCTAGTTTTAGCAACCTCAGAAAAGACCGCACGAAAACAATACTTTTACAATTACTTCCGTTCTTTTCCCTGTCAGCTCTCGATAATAAGAACTGAGCATTCCATGGAGTAATAATCAGACATTTTCATCCTTGAGCTGCAGAAATCTACTGCACTCGGTAATCGACTCGTCAGGGCTTCCCCACACAGGCAGGCTGCTGGAGGAGAGGGTGAGTTGCGCTGTGTTTTTAATACAAATCCGGCAAAGCTAGCAGATGTTTGATGCTTCGTACTGTGTGCTGGGACTGTACATGTACTGTTGCTGAAGTTTGCTGCTGTTCTCACCATTAATCGTGGCTTTTTGATGGCGGTTTCTAGTTGGAGACATAAGCGGCAGTGTATTGTTATCGTGCGGTCTTTTCTGAGGTTGCTAAAACTAGCTAAGCTAGCAGTCAGCAAACTTGACCTCTCGAGGGGGAATCTTACTCGGTGTCAAGATGTGTTAGACCATGGATTAAATTTACACCGGAATATCCCTTTAACTTGCACTTGGTTACTACTTTTTGAATGTAAATAACCCAGGTGTTTCTACAAATGGATCATTATTTGATGATTACAACTGTGAAGGACTCCCCCTCGAGAGGTCAAGTTTGCTGACCGCTAGCTTAGCTAGTTTTAGCAACCTCAGAAAAGACCGCACGATAACAATACACTGCAGCTTATGTCTCCAACTAGAAACCGCCATCAAAAAGCCACAATTAATGGTAAGAACAGCACCAAACTTCAGCAACAGTACATGTACAGTCCCAGCACACAGTGCGAAGCATCAAACATCTGCTAGCTTTGCCGGATTTGTATTAAAAACATAGCACAACTCACCCTCTCCTCCAGCAGCCTGCCTGTGTGGGGAAGCCCTGACGAGTCGATTACCGAGTGCAGTAGATTTCCGCAGCTCAAGGATGAAAATGTCTGATTATTACTCCATGGAATGCTCAGTTGTTATTATCGAGAGCTGACAGGGAAAAGAACGGAAGTAATTGTAAAAGTATTGTTTTCGTGCGGTCGTTGCTAAAACTAGCTAAGCTAGCGGTCAGCTAACTTGACCTCTCGAGGGGGAGTCTTACTCGGTGTCAAGGTGTGTTAGACCATGGATTAAACTTACACCGGAATATCCCTTTAAATAACAACAAGTTATTACAAGCCATTTACTCCGAGGTAACTTATTTCTTTATTTCCTGTAGTCCTTTTCCAGCTGCTCATTACCAGCTGACTGTTTGCTCGGTGTGAACACCAGAGGAGGTGAATTACAGCAAAGCAGTGCGGACCGATCCATCATTCTCAGCTAAATGTATCAAGACTGCGAAGGGATTTGTTCTGATCCGATCTCCTGCAGGTTCCCGACATGACTACAAACAAAATATAATCCACTTGTGTTTGACTAACTGAGCGGTGAAATCCTCGACAAACCAAATCCTCCTCCCCAAAAAACTGCAACGGCATCACTTTACATGTTGAAATCTGGTACGAGATGAGTAGTGCTCGATTCCTGATAGTCCTGAGGGCCGCGGGGCACGGAGCCAGGTGAAGGCGAAAGCAATGAGGTGGCAGGTGTTGTGTGGTTTGGCAGGAGGTGCCCAGGCTGCCTGCCTGTGGGTGCTGATTGACAGATGGGTAAAATAGTGAGCGCTGTCTGGAGAATCCCCACCGCGTGATGGATGGAGGTGTGACCGAGTGGCACCGGAGCACATTTGGACGCGGGGCATTAATCTAGCTCGACAGAGGAGGAGCAGACGCCGGTTCTGCCAGCTAACGTTGCCCTCGGACCGGCTTTAATCTTGTACAGGTTCCTCTCACACGTCCGAGTTTATCAGTTTAATCTTATGACGGCTTTTTGCGAACGGCGTCCTCGCAGCTACATTACACGTGGACTCATACGTCTACACCGAGCTAATACCGACGAAGGGTGAGAGTTCGTGAGCTCTTTGTAAACTTCAGAATTATTGTTTCAGTCATGTGGAGCAAAACTAAGCTGTCACCAGAAAAAAAAAATAAAAAAAACACCTCCGGCAACATTAGTTATCACGTCGCTGTCATTCATCAAGGTTCTCGCTCCATCCACCCATCCAGTCGTCCATCCATCAGTCGAGACATCCGAGCAGACAGCTGCTTTCTGACCGCACGGATGCTTTCGGGCTATTTTCTTAAAGCGACGTTATGTAACTGTGTTCCTTTAGAATAACAGAAATGTCGTTATAATTGTCTCGACAGCTCGATCGTGGTTTTAAAGTTGCTTTAGCTGAGCTGACACTGCTGAAACAGTCGCAGTGCCGCTTTTCTGGTTATTATTAGCTGATTCACAGTTTTATGTTCAATGTTTGAATGACAGTTTTCCACTGTCTTGGGCAAATATGTGAGTATTTGTATCACACTCGAACCCACAGGTCATTCGTTTCTATAACAGTGTTTCTCTCACAGGTGCGTCTGTGATTCCAAACTGTCCATCCATGTGATTGATTTGAGTCCCTCCTCATAACAAATCCAGAGAAAAAAAAGTCCTCTTTTCTGATCCTGTCGGCGCAGACAGAAGGTCTCCCAGCGGGGAGAGATTCCAACGGTTCACCTGTCTCCTGTGTGGGATGGATGCGCCTTGATCAGCGAGCTCAGCAGATGGGGATTCCCCAGGTGCATTTGAAAAGGATATGGAGCAGATGAGTCCGTTCTATTAATTCACATTTAATTCATGATGGGATTTAATCATGTGGCAAAAAAGAAAAAAGGCAGATTTCGTCACATCGCCTCGGTGGAGCTACGTTCGCACGAGCTAGCCGACGTTCCTCGAGGCTGAGTGGATATCAGAAACCAGACGCCGTTACGGAATCTATACTGTGATGAGGGGAAAAGTGGCGGGTTTGACACAGCAGCTGACAAATAATATGTAAATTACCGTTCTGGGAGGACAATTTTCATCAGTCGTCGTGTTGTCTGTCAGACAAAGTGCGAAACTTTCTCCATCTGAATGAAAACAAAGCGGAAATAATTATTTTTTTTGGTCCTTTCGGAAAAACAAAAACCATCTTTGCTCCCCGTGTTTAAATGTCAAACCAGCCGCCGTGAACCTCGACGCAATATTTGACACTGACCTTTCATTTGAGAAACAAGTTTCAAAGGTAGTTCAATCATGTTTGTATCGACTGAGGAGCATCACAAAGATCTGGTCCTTCCTCTGTCGGCCTGACCTCGAGAAAAGTCATCCGTACCTTTAAATCATCTCGGATGGATTAGTGTTATTCACCGTATTCAAGGCTTTCAAGGCAAAAACCAGCTGCTCAGCGAGAATACTGAATCTGAAGCCACCAGCAGGACTCGGCAGAGCAGCGATGAGTACCTGGAACCCTTTGGGGGGGTTCTACCTAGAACCCAACATAAAGGGTTATACCTAGAACTGTGTGTGTAAGGTTCCACCCAGAACCCCCCATGAGAGGTTCTACAAAGAACCCATACAGGATCTTATACCCATGCTTTCAACAATCCCTGAAGAACTCTTTCTCCAAAAAAGGGTTCTCTGGATCAAAATGGTTCTTACTGGAACTGTTAGTGTTACCAAGAACCCTTTAAAACCCTTATCAGGAAAGGGTTTTTAAAGGGTTCTCTAGATCAAAATAGTTCTTACTGGAACCGTTAGTGTGACCAAGAACCCTTTTAGAACACTTTATTCAGGAAAGGGTTTTTAAAGGGTTCTCTGGATCAAAATGGTTCTTACTGGAACCGTTAGTGTTACCAAGAACCCTTTTAAAACCCTTTATTCAGGAAAGGGTTTTTAAAGGGTTCTCTGGATCAAAATGGTTCTTACTGGAACCATTAGTGTTACCAAGAACCCTTGTAAAACCCCTTTATTCAGGAAACGGTTTTTAAAGGGTTCTCTGGATAAAAATGGTTCTTACTGGAACCGTTAGTGTTACCAAGAACCCTTTTAAAACCCTTTATTCAGGAAACGGTTTTTAAAGGGTTCTCTGGATCAAAATGGTTCTTACTGGAACCGTTAGTGTTACCAAGAACCCTTTTAAAACCCTTTATTCAGGAAAGGGTTTTTAAAGGGTTCTCTGGATTAAAATGGTTCTTACTGGAACCGTTAGTGTTACCAAGAACCCTTTCAGAACCCTTTATTCAGGAAAGGGTTTTTAAAGGGTTCTCTGGATCAAAATAGTTCTTACTGGAACCAATAGTGTTACCAAGAACCCTTGTAAAACCCCTTTATTCAGGAAAGGGTTTTTAAAGGGTTCTCTGAATAAAAATAGTTCTTACTGGAACCATTAGTGTTACCAAGAACCCTTGAAAAACCATTTCTTCGGGAAAGGGTTTTTCAGAAGCAAATGGTTCCAGGTAGAACCTCAGCCCTTGTAGAAGAACCCTTTTGGAACCCTTATTTCTAACCCTCGAGAAAAGTCATCCGTACCTTTAAATCATCTCGGCCGGATTAGTGTTATTCACCGTATTCAAGGCTTTCAAGGCAAAAACCAGCTGCTCAGCGAGAACTCTATATATTGCTGGATGACCCCTCCCACCTTCACCACAGGCATCTGAAGCCACCAGCAGGACTCGGCAGAGCAGCGATGAGGGCGCGATCGCCGCTCGACGTGTGTGATCAGGACGGGGATTGATCCGGGGTCGAAGCGGCGGTGGGGGAGTGAAAACATATGCAGTTATTCAAAATATCTACTCAGAAGGGTTTAAACATTATTTTCCATTATTTAGCATGAGTGATATCAATAATGTCCCGCTGCTCGAAATGAAAAAGAAGGCGCAGTGGAAAAATTGGAACAAATTGCTCTTAATCCGCTCACGCACTCCCTTTCATTTCTAAATCAATGCGAGTCAAACACAAACACACTCGTGCTTTACCCTACGTAACCTATTACGACCAAATGCGGCCTTATTTATTTATTTTTCACTGCAGAGAATCCAATTAAAAAATGCAGTTAGGCCCGGTTAATGTCAAATAAAAAACACCGGGCCGCAGTGACTGCTCAACTCGGCCATTATCCATCTTAAACATTACACACTGTACATTACCTCATGGATTTTTCATCACCTTGGAGAAAAAATCACAAATACTATATTGAATTTGTTTAATAACTCGCATGCATCATCAGCTAAAATGAGCGGTTCATCCTGTCATTTAGCACTCGTGATTATAATTTGATTTGCTCTCGAGTCACACGCTGCATTTTTAATGGTAGGTTCCCCATTTTTCCCCCCCAAAGATCAATATTTGTTGGATCGGTACTCCTCCAGCTCTGCTCTCCTTCCAGCTCTTCAGCGTATACGGTAAGTACATCTCATGTCATGCATTTTTTATGCTTAAATATTAGCATCAATCAGAGCCTATTTACTTTGAAAATATTCAATCGTGGGTTATCGTGCGCAGCAGATCCGCTCAGGTTTCACTGTTTATCTTCTTCCGTTTGTGAGTAACGCTCACCTGAAACTCTGAATGTTGTCGCGCTGAATCAAAGATGATATCACAACGACGGAAGCGTCGCTTGTGCAGTTTGTGTTGCTTCCTCTTTAACAGCGTGAGCCTGTCAAAGACCGTATGTTCTGACACAGCGGTCCGATCGTGTCACATCGGCTTTGCTTTATTAAGTGAAGAGCGGGAGGAAGTCTGGTCGCTGCGTCCGCCTGAAGCCTCCCACCATCTTTTCTGTGTTGGTATGTTTGATCCCAGCAGGACTTTGGTGTCGTGCAGGAGTGAACTTTACTCTTACACAGGTTAAAGCTTGATTCCATGGCGTCTTATGACATTGGACCGTGAGCCATCTGTGTCCTATGCGGTCGGTGTCAGCGGTGTGGGCAGAAGCGATCAGCCGTGCTGGGACTACTGAGCGGTGTTAAAGAAAAAAAGCTCTGTCACTTGTTCTGGGATCTGCTGCATGAAGGGTGTGAAACGCTGACAGTGGTGCATCCTCTGCTATCAGAACTGATGATCCCATTGTCTGTAGCAAGTCTCGGTGATTTTTGATTGATTTCTGCTCATTTCCTTCATTCAGTCCGAAGCACTGCTCTCGTTAGTATTCCCCTCCACATCCCACCTTTAACGCCCTTCTGTGCCGGCACACATACACACAGCTTCTCAGCAGCCAAACGAGAGAAATTCACATCCTATCATTTGGTGAAGGTGACCTCTGTGTCATCAGGGCTCCAACATGTGTCCGTTGACAAAAATAAAAAGAAGCCAATCACATATAAACACCTGTAGTTCACATGTGAAAATGTTTTAGGCGGAGATGTTTCACATTGTCCGGTTCACATGTCACGTTATTTTATTTTCACAATTTTAGGAAGTGTGAAAAATACTCAGTCACGTGTGAAAATGTGTTAAAATGTCTAATTCAGTGAGTAAGGAGCTCCTAATCCACATATGAGAAAGCCGCCCACATTCCAGGCTGTTCTCACTCCCAACGCATCCAATCCGGTGGCCCGGTCAGCAGCCCTTCGCTTAGTAAGTTTTTCCTCTTCAGTTCTTGAAGCAGCGCTCGAGTGCAGTAGTATAAATAGTCAACACAACGGGTCAGTCACAGGACTTTCCCTCTGGAGTTCGGGGTGTGTGTCCCACACTCTTAGAAATAAAAGTTCTAAGTAGAACCATATAAGATTCTTCGGCTTGTCCTCTTAGGAGAACCCTTTTTGGCTCCAGGTAGAACCTTTTATAAAGGAACCCAACATAAAGGGTTATACCTAGAACTGTGTGTGTAAGGTTCCACCCAGAACCCCCCATGAGAGGTTCTACAAAGAACCCATACAGGATCTTATACCCATGCTTTCAACAATCCCTGAAGAACCCTTTCTCCAAAAAAGGGTTCTCTGGATCAAAATGGTTCTTACTGGAACCGTTAGTGTTACCAAGAACCCTTTAAAAACCCTTTATTCAGGAAAGGGTTTTTAAAGGGTTCTCTGGATCAAAATGGTTCTTACTGGAACCGTTAGTGTTACCAAGAACCCTTTTAAAACCCTTTATTCAGGAAAGGGTTTTTTAAAGGGTTCTCTGGATCAAAATAGTTCTTAATGGAACTGTTAGTGTTACCAAGAACCCTTTTAGAACCCTTTATTCAGGAAAGGGTTTTTAAAGGGTTCTCTGGATCAAAATGGTTCTTACTGGAACCATTAGTGTTACCAAGAACCCTTGGAAAACAGTTTCTTCTGGAAAGGGTTTTTCAGAAGCAAATGGTTCCAGGTAGAACATCAGCCCTTGTAGAAGAACCCTTTTGGAACTCTTATTTCTAAGAGTGCATACATAAGTGAACGTACATGAGTGACGGAAGTGAAGTGACAAAGTTAGATTAGTTATTTTAACCCAGCGTGATCTTTTCCATACCCTAACCAAGTTGTTTAACAATGTTCGACAACGTTAAAGAGTCCACAAGCCATAACAAGTCAACTAACCTACGTTTTTACACCCCTCTCGTCAAATACGCCAGCTTGGTCAGTGGCCTTTAGCTTCAAACTATGAGACTCTACGTACCCGTCCAGCATCAGTTTTGGGGAGTTAGCAATAACACATATACAACATCCAGTCAGACTTTCAAAATAAAGCTTGCTGTTACACATATTATGATATTGGGACTCTTGTAAAAAAGTTTGGTTAGGTTTAGGGGCAGAAAATACTGCAAGGTTTAGGAAAAGATCCTACTTTGGGTTAAAATAACTACATTCAGTCACGTAACTAACATAACATGATATTGCCTAGATTACGTGAGTGCTTCACTTGAGGAAGGTCCAGTGTGTGACCCTGCCCAACGCAGACCTTTCTCCTTCTTTAAAAAATATACATTTCACACATGGACATTTTTATTCATATGTAAAAACCCAATCACTTGTGAAAATGTGTAGCTCACATATGACACCACTTTTCTATCTTCCGAGCTTCAGCTCACATTCGGGAAACAGCGACTCGCGTTTAAAGAAAGGCAACTTTGACATTTCTGTGAGCGACGCGTCAGTGGATCTTCGTTCAGACGGAGAGCTTGTATCCATTTGTATTGTCATTTGCATAAAGCAGGGTTAATTATTCTCCCATTATCAACCTGTCAGGTATATCAGCTGACAGCTGAGGAACAATGTATGACACACATACATACATTCACCCAGCTGCAGTGTCTCCTTTATGTCTTCTATTTTGCACCACTGACCTGATCAGATGGCGTAGGATTATATCCAAGTTTCTACAAAAAAAACAGACACCTGATGAAGGCACAAAAGATTCTCTCTCAACTACAAAAAACAAAGAAAAACCACAAAGCCTGTGCCAAAGTGTTTTAAATATAAATATATGTATAAATATAGCATGCAGCTGCAAAGACAGAGGACGGGCCAGATGAGGAGTTAACTGCATTTAAGCGAAAAACAACCCGAGTGAGTGAAGGTGTCCTTTGTAGCTAGATCAGATTGCTCGCGCACAAAAAAAAAACGCAGTCGCTGAAGATCTAATTCTACCTGCTGCCAGAGCCATTATTCAGGGAGCGGCGTGCGACGAGGCTGCGAGGGAAAGTTGATATACTGCGATTCTCTGACAAAACAGTAGCCAGGGACATAAACGAGATGGCCCTGGACGTTTTCATTTCGACTTTTGGACGAGGTGAGAGCCAGCTGATATTTAATATTGTTTCTGAAATGAAAACACAGATGTAACCGATGCTGCACAGCTGCCTGTTTATATTCCGAGCCTCGACGAGGAGCGTTTTGTGGAAATGACCGTGTTTTGGTCGCTGGCCCATTTTGAGGGGAGCTCTCGCACGGACGCACGCTGCTTTCCTCATCCAAATATATTTTTAGACGCTTTATTAAACATATTTCCTGCTCGGGTTTGGATCGAAGCGAGGCAGCAGAAGTGTTTTCCTGACGATGAATAAATAGCTTCCACACTTCCTCTCTGACAACAGGTGTAATGATTGCCATCTATCCCCCCAAATTACTCTCAAAGATGTGTGAAATTAACCAAGAACACATTGCTCATCGCCTCACCCCTCCGTCTCCCTCTGCACTCGCCGTGTTTGTGGTAATTTCCTGCGATGACTTTTCAGTGCGTGATCCGGTGGCTGTTTTGGATTAGTTGTGCTATCTGTGATTCTCGTTTGTTTTGTCCCCCTTCATCATCATCATCATCTGTTTCCTCGAACAGATCAGAGCAGATTGGAGCCGGCCTTAATCTCAGAGATCCACGCTGCTAAGGCGAGCCGCTGGCTGACCAAGAGGTTGGCACCGCCGCCGTAATGACCGCAACATCTGGCGCGGCACGGACACGCATCGCGGCCGCTCGAAGACGCTGCTTCGCTGGATCGTTCCACTTTCTGTGTTTGCCATCTCATAGTAACGAGGATTACTCTGGACGGTGAACTTCTAGTTACACCGGGTTTATTGTGCGAGTCAGAAAATAACCAGCGTGCCATTCATCATTTTTTTTTGTTTTTGCTCCCCAAACTTTCACATCACTCGGAGCCTGAGCCATCCTGCAGATCCTCTCCTCTCCTCTCCTCTCCTCCAGCACAGATCCTCTCCTCTCCTCTCCTCCTCTCCTCTCCCCTCCTCTCCTCTCCTCTCCTCTCCTCCAGTACAGATCCTCTCCTCTTCTCTCTCTCCTCTCCTCTCCTCTCCTCCAGTACAGATCCTCTCCTCTCCTCCTCTCCTCCTCTCCTCTCTCCCAGTACAGATCCTCTCCTCTCCTCTCCTCACCTCCAGCACAGATCCTCTCCTCTCCTCTCCTCTCCTCTCCTCTCCTCTCCTCCAGCACAGATCCTCTCCTCTCCTCTCCTCCAGTACAGATCCTCTCCTCTCCTCCTCTCTCCTCTCCTCTCCTCCAGTACAGATCCTCTCCTCTCCTCTCCTCCAGTACAGATCCTCTCCTCTCCTCTCCTCCAGTACAGATCCTCTCCTCTCCTCTCCTCTCCTCCAGCACAGATCCTCTCCTCCTCTCCTCTCCTCTCCTCCAGCACAGATCCTCTCCTCTCCTCTCCTCTCCTCTCCTCTCCTTCAGTACAGATCCTCTCCTCCTCTCCTCTCCTCTCCTCTCCTCTCCTCTCCTCTCCTCCTCTCTCCTCTCCTCCAGTACAGATCCTGTCCTCTCCTCTCCTCTCTTCTCTTCTCGTCTCCTCTCCTTCAGTACACATCCTCTCCTCTCCTCTCCTCCAGCACAGATCTTCTCCCCTCCTCCTCTCTCCTCTCCTCTCCTCTCCTCTCCCCTCCTCTCCTCTCCTCTCCTCTCCTCTCCTCTCCTCTCCTCCAGCATCCTCTCCTCTCCTCTCCTCTCCTCTCCCCTCCTCTCCTCTCCTCTCCTCCAGTACAGATCCTCTCCTCTCTCCTCCTCTCCTCTCCTCTCCTCTCCCCTCCTCTCCTCTCCTCTCCCCTCCTCTCCTCTCCTCTCCTCTCCTCTCCTCCAGCATCCTCTCCTCTCCTCTCCTCTCCTCTCCCCTCCTCTCCTCTCCTCCAGTACAGATCCTCTCCTCTCCTCTCCTCTCCTCTCCTCTCCTCTCCTCTCCTCTCCTCTCCTCTCCCCTCCTCTCCTCTCCTCTCCCCTCCTCTCCTCCTCTCTTGGAGTGCTCTGCAGCAGCAGCAGATGCTCACAGGCCTAAAAAATCTGGATGGATTACAGCTCCTAACAGATGCTGCCACTGTTTCCACCGGCCATGGTGGCTTCCCAAAACCAAGCAGAGCGCCAGCTACGCATGTGTGCGAGATTCAAGACTGCGGCACTTTACGGAGGAAGTATTAACGCGGCCACGAGAGATGTATAGTTTTACAGAAACCATTTGTACTACACGGATCTCCCGCGGTATCCTTCCAGAGATAAAGTTCAGAAGTTGTGCGGTCATTAGGATTCATAGGAAACCGAAGAAACATTTTTTTTTTAGTGCAGCTTAACGCCTCCTGCGGAGTTAGCAGCTGGATGTGGTGAAAATGCATTTGCAAGAACTCTGTTCTGATCTTAATACTTTCATCCAGGGCCTCCCTCGCCCCGGCTCGCCGACAGCCCGGCCTGACCAGACGATCTGTGAGAATCCTCTCTGCCCCTTTTCCACCCTCTCGCTTCTCCTCCTTTGTCTTTTTCTCTGAGAAAAGAAGAAAGTTGAATCGTGTGTCAGAAAAAACCTTCTTGTCAGGCTTTTCTTCGGAGGGCGCAGACTTACGAAAGTGGCGATCTGTGGCCGACACTCACACACTAATCAGCGACGCAGAGCAGCTCATCCATATTCATACCTAATTTAGATTTGAGGGGGTGCAGAAAATGGATCAGCAAATTGAAAAGACATCGTGCTAAAAACTTCTTATTGTGCGATGTTTACCTCCTCTCTGCCACTCAGACCCGCTGAAAGGCCAGTTAATAGTTTCTGTCCTCTCTAAGTGTTCAAATCTGACTGAGGCCGAGTTATTAAATCTAAGAAATACAAAAAAAAATAATACGAAGAAAGTATGATGAGAGCCGGCATCACTTACCTCGGCATGCTGGGAATATAATTTATCCTTCTCGCCCATAAAAACAATTGTTTTTAGGAAATGTATTGTCTATAGTCTGAGAGGGTTATGTGAGACGTTTGCGACATATTGTGTTCAATCTGCCGCGTGTGACCATAAAACTTATTCCGCCGTGCAAAATAATGAAACAAGGAAATGAGAGATAACCTTTAACAACGCGCGGATTCTCCCGCTCTCGCTAACAAATAACCCCGGCCACGCCGACGTATACATCATGTGCCTCTGCCTCCAAAAAAATGTTGTTTTCAGTCGGATTCATCTACAATAAAATATTGTTTTTTGGGGGGGAAAGTAATTTGCAACAGATGGCTGGATGTAATTTTAGACTGCGGCGATGAGAGTGGCAAAACACAATTCAAGAAACAAGGGAGGCAAATATTGCTTGATGCTGTGATACATATGCTGGGAGGGGAAACGTTTTAAAGTGCTCCAGTGTGGGTTTTTTATTTTTTTAGGCATATGGTGAAATGAACACTGCGAGTTGAGTGCTTTGAACGCGAAATTGGATGATCTATGGCTCTCCATGGCAACAGACTCGTATGAATACGAGTTTAATAAGAGCAGAAAGTGGTCTGACGAGTGTAAAGTGTAAAAAGTAAAAAAGGTCTGTGGTCAGATTTTGTAAGTTAATTGCGGTTCTGAATAGTGACAGGAGGTTCTGAACGCAGCAGTTAGCGAGTAGCTCAGGTAGCTGTGGAGCAAAGTGGCCTTATTAGCTGACTGGAGTCTGGGTGAGGAGGCGGCGGGGGAGGAGGGGGAGGAGGGGGAGACGCTGCTGTCAGCTCAGCTCAACCGGCCTCAGACGGCTTCCTGGCGAACGCGGCGAGACACCACAAGGGTATGAGACTGACAGATGCCAGTTTGAGGACGGGAGATACAGTAACGGGGCGATTTACAGCGACTCTGTCTGGGACAATGACTCCAGGGGCGATGGAGGCGCGGCAGGCCTGAAGGAGGTCTGGAGTGGAAGTGAGAGAATCAGCGGTGGGTGAAAATGGGGCGTAGAGCCAAAATGATTTTATAACCCGCTCTGTGAACGAAGGATTTATTTCGAGCAAAGCGGAGGTGATCGTGTCGAGATTTATTTTGTTTATGTTTTATGAACCTTTAACAAGAGAATCAAGCAGCTTAACTCAGTTCAGTAAGAAGGAAACTTGAATGCAGACGCTGTTTTTATCTGTTGAATAAGGAAGATACGTGCCTCTCTTCAGCAACTATATGAACGTTTTTATGGTAAAACTACAGCTTCAAAAACACGTCTATGCTACAGTGTCTTGTAACAGGGTGAATGGTGTCTCCGTCACAGCCACTTTTCCTCCTCTGGTAGGCGTCAACATGTGACATGACGTGAAGCAGGAAGTTGGGCGTGAAGAGAAGCAGGGCAGTTTCTGCTTTTCTCCCAAAATCCTCTTCCCGTTTAACATTGGGGCTTATGGGGCAGTTGCTGGAGTTTGTGTCGGTTAGACGCAGATAATTCAAAAACCGTACATCCTCCCGATAAAGTGGACACGTTGCCAGACAGAAGACAAGTGTGGCTACGTTCTTGGAAAATATCACCATTGTAGTGTGAAATCTGTGGCTAGGATCGTCATCTAAAGAAACAGTTTTCGGAGAGTTTTTTTCAGGCTCCCCCACTCTGCCAGTTGGTGCTGCGCGAACATTCCGCAATACACACACATTGAAAATCCTGAATTTTTCTGAATTTTTTCGAAATCACTCACGATCAATTAAGGGTCACCGTTCAAAAACTAAACATTGTAGAAAGAAAGTTCAAATACAAATCAAATAGATAAGACTTGTGCCTACATTTTAAAGTTTGAATGGTGTCTCTAGGTCAAAGTCTGCCAGAGCAGGAGATGTTTGAAAAACGTCGATGATTTTGCGACTTTTTTGACCCCGTCCCATTCATTCCTTATGGGACAATTTTTCACAGTTTTTCTTCAAAATAAGAGCTTTACATTGCACCCCAAGCGGACAACCAAGACAGCTACAGAGAGCGAGGAGACGCTAGCATCTCCCGGATCTCAGCGGCTTTCCAGCTGCTCATCTTCGTGGATGAAGTGACGAACTGACTGCTGTGATCAGCTGTTTCCTGGTTTTAAAACTCCCGGCTGTGGGTGCGCAGCAGTGCACGTCATCCACACCTCCGCCCATCTCAGCATTTGCCACCACATTGCCGCCTTGGATTTACACAGCAATGGAGGCGCAAATAAGTGTACCCTCCGCAAAATTGGTGGAACAAAACAGACCACCAATTTGCCGCCTTCTGTCTAAATCCGCGGAGCGAGCCACCAAAAGGACGGCAGATTGGTGGCTTACTGCCCAGAATAAAAACGGCTTAAGTTGCAAACCTTTACTTTTACATCCCTCAGTTGAAACCACCTCTTGCAGTACAACGTGGTATGAAGAGAAGGGCGGGGGCTAGCTGGTTAGCATGCTAACTCAGTAGACATCTTGTCAACACTGGCTACACATCCTACATATTGCTCCTTTTGCCAAATTTAGATAAAAATAAAAGATAGAATCTAGTCTCAGACTTTTTGAGGAGTTTAGAGGATGACAAACACACCTGTAGGTCACGCAGCATAATATATGTCAAGAGCAATTAGCGGGAAAAAAAAGGACTTCCAAAAATGTAGAGACATTCCCTCTGATTCTGCAGGCAAATATTTCTGCGATGCTGCAGGATATGCAGGACATAAAATCGAAGCGTAAATTAAATCTGCTCTCGCGCCGTGTTAACAAGAGATCATCACCTTTTTTAATCCCAAATGGATTGTAGCAAAAGTCAATTAGATTTTTAACATAGTTGCATTTGCTTTCCATAGTAATAAAAATGGAGTTTACACACACACACACACACACACATATATATATAGTTAGACTTCTCTGGTCACAAATTTTGAGCTACAGTATTGGAAGAATTAGCTACAGATAGCTACAGGCTTGAACAGCTGAAGAGCTGTGGGCTGAAGCTGCATTTTGTCTGTTCCACTGTAGGTGCGGCGGGTAGCTAAAGCGCCTCAGGCTTCATATGATGAACTGTCATATTGTTGCTTGCAAGCACATTTCATATATATTGTAGAGTGTGCTACTCATATTGGAATAAACTCTAAACCTTGAGACAGCTCTTGGATTTCTTTTTCGACCGATTGTATAACACGTGATGTTTTATTCTTTACAGACTGCACTGACTGAAAAAAAAAGAAAACGTGCCCGGCTCATCTCATGATTCTCTTATGAAATGAAATATTCAGCGCAGGTATCTGTTAGTTTTTTCTTCTTGCAGGGATCCGCGCTGCATGAAATGCTGGCAAAGCAGCAACCCGTCCCCTCGTCCCGTGTACGTTGAGGATCTCTCGGAGTCGGATGAGACGTGGCAGATGTTTCGGTTGAGGTGAAATCAAAGATATGGCTGGATATAGAGAGAGAGGGGGAAAACAAGGGGAAAGAGACGGCGTGGCTCTCAGCAGAGACCGCCAACACCTGTTAAGTTTATACGAACAGCTGTCCCAGCGGCGACCTCGGGGATCGCGGAAGCCCACGGGCATCCGTGGACCGAGCGCGGCTCCGTTGTAAACATCTATAATATATGCGCTGAAGGTGCGTCTCGAAAGAACACAATACAGACGGGTGGAATGAATCTGAGGCTGTTTTTTCTCCAGATCGTTATTTCGGCCTTCGCGATTCATTTCAATCACAGTACGGCTGCTGTGAAGCCGGTTATCTGAAATCCTGATTGAGTTAAAGTTCTTTTATCACAGTTGTGGTTTTTATGCCCACGTCTCTCTGAATCATGAGTCACTGAACGCTGACAGTCACGAGGAGAGACAATTAAAACTTAACGCGGCTGCTAATTCGCTCACAGAATCGTTTCATTTGGAAATATTTTATAAATCATCGGCTCTTAAATCATTCGGCTCCGTGAACCCCGCGGCGCTCTGCTTTCTCAGTGCTGGTTTTTCTCACTCAGACCTCTGGCTTTCGCAGGTTAATTGGATCTGTGATGTTTTAACCCCGTAACCCGCTGAAAAGAACCAGGACGCAACGCCCACCATCTGCTTACCACATCAGGAGGTCCGTCACCTCTAATACCGCGTGGACGGATGCAATTAATCTGCTTGTAAATAATCAGCTGCCTGTGTGATCCCTTCACATGTTTAATTCTCACCTTTTGAGAAATAGAGTAGATCTTGGCAAAGCGCCTCCTGCTCACATACAGTACGTCGTATTTTCATGTCGTGGCTTTGCAGACACTCCTTTTCTCTCTTGACCTCCGCTTCTTCCCCACAAACTCCCCCCGAATACTACGTCTCCCTCTGAGTCACCATCTGTGACTCACCAATTACAAATGGCTCCACAATCCTAATCTATCACGTCCATTCATGGTGAAAATGCCCTCAAGTGTTTTTCTGTTGTGTCTCTTTCTTCTCCCTTCCAAGATGCACTTTGTTCTCTTCTCAATTGTTTCGCTTCGTCCGCTTCTGGTTATCTCGCCATTCCTTTTCTGTTTTGCATTTCATTTCTTAGAGTTTAGTTTTGGGAGTTCATGTGAACGTCGATACAAATGTGTAGATTTAAATGCAAAACAGGGGCTGGAAATGTAATAACTGGAATTACCAGCCTCATGGTCGTACGCCTCCGTGCACCAGTCGCGTTGCTTCTCCTGAGCTGTTGCTGTTATTGAACATTTTCTCTGAATAGTTTGATGTCAAGATGCATTTAACCTTCAACCTTCATCATTTATATCCTATTAGACATTTGTGTAAAATTCTATCATAATTATCATATGAATTCTTCAGTTGTGTTTTGTGAGGTCACCAACATCGAGTAAGATCATCCTTGAGTCCAGATGAACATAAATTTGAATAAATTCCCTCAATGCTCTCTTGAGATTCATGAGAATGGGATGCCATGAGGTCACAGTGACCTCGACCTCTGACCTTTGGACACCAATCTCCAAGTGGACATTTGTACCATAATTTAAAGGTCCACTGTGTAGTGTTTTAAGTAATTTATTACCTCAAATCAGCGTCTTCATTCATAAATAAGTCCTCATTGGTGTAAAATGATCTCTGCCAACAATCTCACTTCTCCTCCTGAGGGAAGAATCACTTCTCTGTATTTCCATAGGACGGGCGAGCTCTACGGAGGCTTCCATGTCCTTCCGCTCTATAAAAAACGATGAACTGGTGAGAGGGACAAAAAGCTCTACGTGGTACAGATAAGGCTAAAGGCGTTTTCACTCAGAGCCAGCGTGACTGTGGAACGGAGAAGGAGCTTAGCCAGACGCGCTCGTCAGCTGCAGTTTGAAGTTTGTTTGAAATAACGTACCTCATCACCCGAAACTAAACTTGATGAAGTGCTGTTTGAAGACGTGTTGTTGTCACAGCTTCTTGAATCTTGACACATCCCGCCTGCCGTAGTTCCAACAGGTCGCAACGCACATTTGAAGACGCGAGGCGCTAGAGAGCAGCATTCGTTTGAATGCAAAGTAAAATTCAACCACTAGATGGGAGAAATAATTCCACAGTGTGTCTTTAAACGAATTCCCTCATGGCGTTCTTGAGATAATCATAAGAATGGGGCGTAAAGATGGGCGTATGAAAGGGCAACACGAAAACATAACGAGTCCGTCCACGGCTATCGCCAATCAATTTTTATCAAGGTAAAATGTGTCACAACGTACCGTGTGGTGCTGTTATCCAGTCCTGAGGAAACACGGCATGTTTGGTACAGACCCCATCAAAAGAAATCACATCATCATTATTTTATTTTTATAAAAATCATGACTCATATCGCAATATCTGTCGAAATAATCGCAACATGATTTGTTTTTCACATCGTTCAGCTCTGATCTACAGCCCCGTGTTCTTTGTATTCCACGGCGCGCACACGTCTGTATCACAATATGTGGATTTGAGACAAATAGGAAGAGCAAGTCGGCTACATTGCCTGCTCTTCATTCCCCTGTGGAGGTTCAATCAGGTGTGACTCATGGTGAATAAAGGCTTGGAGGACAAAATGGAATTCACAGTGAGCCGTCATGCTGACAAGCTTGTCATCTTCTTCTCCTATAATTGTCTTTCCATGTCTCAGCAGGTCAGCGGAGATACGACTGAAATATGTAGCGTTGCATTCGTGTCTCCCTGTCATGTCCAAGGAGGTATTTTAAGACAGGTGAGGGGAGACATTTTTTGGCCATTTCTTTAGCTCCTCTTCATCCTACGCAGAGGTGGAGTGAATGAACTGCCATCCCCGAAAAAGGCATATTTATTCAGATTTCCGACACATTACGAAGTCATTGTTATTCACACAAGACTCCGGTCGGCAACTGGATCACTGCTAAATGGGGTGCCACATTTTACTCCAATTAAAATTCATCCCTGCTAGGTTTGTTTTAGCCCTAAAATCTGCATTAACATTTTTTCGGGGCCACTTAGAGGCCGCGGGAACAAGCTACAAAACACAACACTGACATTTCACCACCCTGTAAAGATGATTTTTACTTTTTGCTTAATAGCTTCCTGTTGTGTTTGCAACACTGATGAGAGCAGCGAGAGAAACACTGCGTAGGGCTGAGATTGATTAAGAATCGGACGATAGTTGCATGTCGAAGCATGGTCAAAGGGCCAAACTTCAAACTATAACGCTGTAGGTTTGGCTCCAGAGGTAGCTTAGTATTAGAAAGAGTGAGAAATGTCAACATTGGGGGGTTGATGGTGCTGTTCGGTGGATCAAACACAGATCCTCCACCCAGGAGACCCAGAAGTTTGAGTCTCACATACGTTTCGTAACCGAACCACGATCTTCTCCTAAACCTAACCAAGTAGATTTGGTGCCTAGCTCCACTCACATACATCTGGGATCGCTCCCGTTGGGAGGGATTTCGGCACCAGATTTTATGGTCGAGCCAATCAGGACCGCCGGGCGGGAGTTTCATAGATGTGACGTAGCGGAGAAGCGACTGTTTTGATTCAGACAACAATGGCGGCTCGCATCGAGGAAGCAAGCGTCAACATTGATGCTGCTATGTCATCCGTGTTGTCCAATCTACCCAATATTTTTTCGTTAAAAGAACATCAGAGAACGGCTCTGAAGGCTTTTGTTGGTGGAGACGAGTGTTTGCCGTTCTCCTGACCGGATTTGGCGAGAGCTTGATCTACCAAATGGCTCCGACAGACAAGTGGTTTATCCAATCATATGCAAGGATTTTTGATAAGGCCCAGCCTTCTGAAACACATCTCCAATGGAGCGATCCCAGATGGATGAGTGGAGCGAGGCGGAACGAAATTCATCTGGCGAGAGTCAGGTTAGTAACTAAGCTTAACAGTCCAAAATGTGATTAGAAAACAATGTTTGTCAGCGAGCTTTATTTTGAAGGTCTAATTGGACATTGCAGTAATTGAATTCTTATGTTTGGCTGATATTGTTTTTACTTACTTGTTAGGAGCCCCACAGAGACCACTTTTATATGCATACAAATTATACCTTCACCCCATAAAACTTAATTAAAACTCAATACTGTACTTAGAAAAGCAGTCAGTGAAGTTGTAACCCTTCTGCAACAAACTGGGTTTTGCATATTTGATGACGGAAAAGTCATACAGACAAAGAAATGTACAGTTTGTTACTTGCTAATGTCACTTATGTTTCAGGTGAGTTACGTTCTGGATAGAAGGAACTCGTTAGTAAAGATGTGATACCAACAATCACACATTCATTGTATTTAAAGCAGCTCCAAGAAGCTTCCATCGTCAAAAGTGTCGTCAGAAGTTGGACGAGCGTCACTGACTTGTATCTAAGATGTTGATCTGACCAGCGAAAGTTTTGAAGCTTTAAAGAAACCTGGTGTTCTCAGGACTGCAGATTAAACATTATAGAGATTACGTATTAAACATACAAACACATAGTACATCATACATGGTGATGAGATTATATGTTAAGAGTTAGACGTGCAATCCCACTGGATTGGTTCGATCGTTTGCGAGAGTGAAATAAGTGAAACGCTCTGCTGCTGATTCGATCGTAATATGCTGTTACAGGGCAGCGAGGTGAAGCCGGAGCCAGCTCAGATCATGATCATATATCAATACGAATACAACCCCCACATGATTTATAATGCAGTGAGAGTCTGAGTGAAAGTGAAGAGTTTGGAATGGAGAAACATTTTGTAGGAGTTGAAGATGATTTATGCGCTAATTAAAAAGAAAATGCTGCGCTGAGGAGTTTTGTCCAGGAAAAAACGGAGAGAGGTCGTCTCATTCAGACTTCGGCATACGTTGACGTGAATGAGAGGACTTATCTTTGCCGCAGTCGAGGGAAGATTTGCCAGCGTGATTGGCAGCTGTCGATAATGCTGAAGTGGAGATGATAAAGAAGGGTGGTAAGATGCAATATTGTGGTTCAAGCATTGAAATGTACCAGTATGGACAGGAATAAAAACATCTAGTTATCCCTTTTCTAAACCACTCAGCTCGTTCAGGGTCATTGGAAGGAAAAGAATATTCATTTCTGGAGATACGCGGCTTCCTCGGTTTGAAGAGACTGGTTTGATGGGCTTGCAGTTTTGAAACCTTGTGTAAAATCAGCGTTTTTGTGTCCCTCGTTTCTGTAAGACTTCCAACAGCGTAGTAACTCAGTGAACAAACTGATCCGCAGAAAACAAAAGAGTTAGGTAAAGATCACGTTTTAGCCTAAAATACCTGGTTGTGTTGCCACAGACATGGTTGTAAATGTCACGGTGTCCCAGAGAGCACGGCTGTAAACTTCCCAACATCTCATTAAAAACAAACATGGCTGGAAAATTCCTGATGTCTCATCAAACATTTGCTGGTTTTGTCACAATGAACATGGCTGGAAAGTTCCCATCATCTTGTTAAAAACAGCTGGCTTCACCACCGTAAACAAGACTGAAAATGTCCCGATGTCTCGCCGACAATATCCGACTTTTTATCCCTACAAACATGGCTGGAAACTTCCTGACATCTGACTAAAAACACCTGGTTTTGTCACCAGAAGAATGGCTGGAAATTGTCCAAATTGGGGTAAGGTAAAGATCACGTTTTAGCCAAAAATACCTGGTAGTGTTGCCACAGACATGGCTGTAAATGTCACAGTGTCTCCGCAAAAACATCACAGTTTTAAACACGGTTGGTATTATCTGGGTTTTGTTGCCACAAGCACAGCTGTAAACTTCATTAAAAACAAACATGGCTGGAAAATTCCTGATGTCTCATCAAACATTTGCTGGTTTTGTCACAATGAACGTGGCTGGAAAGTTCCCGTCATCTTGTTAAATCAGCTGGCTTCGCCACCGTAAACATGGCTGAAAATGTCCCGATGTCATGGCAACAATATCCGTCTTTTGTCCCCACAAACATGGCTGGAAACTTCCTGACATCTGACTAAAAACACCTGGTTTTGTCACCAGAAGCGTGGCTTGAAATTGTCCAAATTGTGGTGGTGGTGAAACGTTGAAACACAGTCTCGAACAGTGGTCACTGGCTTATCAACCAAGGACATGCTCCAGCTTTACATTTCTTTGTGCTGGTCTTGTTAGGTCAAGGCACAAAAAACATAGGGTTAGGTAAAGATCACGTTTTAGCCTAAAATACCTGGTAGTGTTGCCACAGACATGGCTGTAAATGTCACAGTGTCTCCGCAAAAACATTCCAGTTTTAAACACGGTTGGTAATATCTCGGTTTTGTCGCCACAAGCACGGCTGTAAACTTCCCAACATCTCATTAAAAACAAACATGGCTGGAAAATTCCTGATGTCTCATCAAACATTTGCTGGTTTTGTCACAATGAACGTGGCTGGAAAGTTCCCGTCATCTTGTTAAAAACAGCTGGCTTCACCACCATAAACATGGCTGAAAATGTCCCGATGTCTCGCCGACAATATCAGACTTATGTCCCCACAAACATGGCTGGAAACTTCCTGACATCCGACTCAAATCACCTGGTTTTGCCACCAGAAGAATGGCTGGAAATTGTCCAAATTGGGGTAAGGTAAAGATCACGTTTTAGCCAAAAATACCTGGTAGTGTTGCCACAGACATGGCTGTAAATGTCACAGTGTCACCGCAAAAACATCACAGTTTTAAACACGGTTGGTATTATCTGGGTTTTGTTGCCACAAGCACAGCTGTAAACTTCATTAAAAACAAACATGGCTGGAAAATTCCTGATGTCTCATCAAACATTTGCTGGTTTTGTCACAATGAACGTGGCTGGAAAGTTCCCGTCATCTTGTTAAGAAACAGCTGGCTTCACCACCATAAACATGGCTGAAAATGTCCCGATGTCTCACCGATAATATCTGACTTTTGCCCCCACAGACATGGCTGGAAACTTCCCGACATCTGACTAAAAACACCTAGTTTTGTCACCAGAAGAATGGCTTGAAATTGTCCAAACTGGGGTAAGGTAAAGATCATGTTTTAGCCTAAAATACCTGGTAGTGTTGCCACAGACATGACTGTAAATGTCACAGTGTCTCCGCAAAAACATTTCAGTTTTAAACACGGTTGGTAATATCTCGGTTTTGTCGCCACAAGCACAGCTGTAAACTTCCCAACATCTCATTAAAAACAAACATGGCTGGAAAATTCCTGATGTCTCATCAAACATTTGCTGGTTTTGTCACAATGAACGTGGCTGGAAATTGTCCAAATTGTGGGGGTGGTGAAACGTTGAAACACAGTCTCGAACAGTGGTCACTGGCTTATCAGCCCTTCACACCTAACTCTAATGCCAACACCTGATGTTTATTCTTCTGACTGGGCGTGAAAGGAAAGTCGCTGTAGTACTCATTCTGCTGTGCCTTCCAGTGACTCTCAAAGACAAACACAGCTACAGTGCAGTGCAACTTAAATCCTTTCATTATTTCTAACATTTAAGCCTGAAAGCTCCTGTAACTCCGGCACATATAACACTTGATTGCGAGAAAAAATCTCTCCCACTCATCACTTTGTTCTGCGGGGCTGATGTTGACGGCGTTTAGTCTTTCATAACCGACAGTAAAGACGTTCTCAGTCCCCTCAAAGGTGAGGTTTGGCAGGAGTGATTTAATTTGAAAAGGTCACTAACTGATTGCGCCGACCACTTCCTCGCTTTCCGACCGGCGGGTGGTCGTAACCTCCCCTCTCTCTCTTTCGCTCACCTTTCACTTTCTTCCTTTCTTCTCTGCTCTCGGAGATATTTCCCCTCTCGCACTCTGCCGGGCCGCGGCTCGCTCAGATGTTACCCCCCATGCTCTCTGCTATAGAGCTGTGTCCATATGACGGCTTGTGATCTCATGATGAAATGAATCCTAAATGTCTCCACTCTGCGGACGCCCGGGATGATTCTCTCTTTCAGCGGCTGTCTCTCGAGTGCGGGATTCCTCTGTCGTTTTGTGGGATGATGATAATAGCCCGCAGCTGTGCATCATCAGAGTGTAATCATTACCTCTGAAAATCCGCAACAGATGCCCTACCTGACAAGTCTTGACAAGGCTTTTCTAATTTCGGCGACATATTGTCACTGTCAGCGGTGCTTTACAGGCCAGAGAATGCGGCATTGTGTGAGGACATTATTTTTTTCCCCCCCTCTCTCCTTTGTGTTTCACGAACAAAAGGTGAAAATGAAACTCGGCAATAAATAAAACGACGTGAAACGGACAGAGAATCCAGAAGGAAGAAGTCGCGATCACTTCAAAATCCAATGAACGACACGTTTCGCAAAATGTAATTATCTTGCTGATTACTCTACAGCCAAAGTAATTAGCCTGTAACACATCATGGTATTTTTGTCACGTAGCTCAGCTTCATCAGAAGTGCCTTTCGACAACTCCTCCACCTAACCACACGTATACGTCGCATCGGGACTATTCACAACGGTAGAGGCGTAAATTTGCGATAGTATAGTCCAATATGGGAATTTGTGACACAGGTATGTGATTACAGTGATGCTACCAAGCAGGACAGGGGCTTGTAGAAACATTTCGCCAGCTTGCAGATACTAAGAGGGTCCCAGGGGTCTCTGGCTCCACGGTGCTGCAGCATTAACAGGCTCGCTGACGGGAAGACAGAGGTCAGATTTACAGGGTTCGTCTCAGCAGCCTGTCCCAGAACTCCGGCGTCTGTTAAAGGGATATTCCGGTGTAAGTTTAATCCATGGTCTAACACACCTTGACATCGAGTAAGACTCCCCCTAACCCTAACCCAAACATCTGCTAGCTTAACCGGATTTGTATTAAAAACACAGCACAACTCACCCTCTCCTCCAGCAGCCTGCCTGTGTGGGGAAGCCCTGACGAGTCGATTACCGAGTGCAGTAGATTTCTGCAGCTCAAGGATGAAAATGTCTGATTATTACTCCATGGAACGCTCAGTTCTTATTATCGAGAGCTGACAGGGAAAATAACGGAAGTAATGGAGTAATAATCAGACATTTTCATCCTTGAGCTGCAGAAATCTACTGCACTCGGTAATCGACTCGTCAGGGCTTCCCCACACAGGCAGGCTGCTGGAAGAGAGGGTGAGTTGTGCTGTGTTTTTAATACAAATCCAGCAAAGCTAGCAGATGTTTGATGCTTCGTACTGTGTTGTTTGGTGCTGTTCTCACCATTAATTGTGGCTTTTTGATGGCGGTTTCTAGTTGGAGACATAAACTGCAGTGTGTTGTTATCGTGCAGTCTTTTCTGAGGTTGCTAAAACTAGCTAAGCTAGCGGTCAGCTAACTTGACCTCTCGAGGGGGAGTCTTACTCGGTGTCAAGGTGTGTTAGACCATGGATTAAACTTACACCGGAATATCCCTTTAAGATGTTTTCATACGTTACATTACAAACACTGAAGTTACAAAACTAACTAACCGATCCAAACCAGCAACTCCCGTTTTCCACAAGGTAAAATGACTTGTTGTTTATTTGAAGTTAGCGCTCCACGGTCCGAGATGTCGTGGTGGAGACAGGAATCAGTGTCTGATTGCACGTTAATCCATTTCCTGTTCCTGGGACCAGACATAAGGGAGCTACCGGCCGCTGCGTCTTCATGCGCCGCTGTTGCCATAGCAAACGATCTGACTAGTAGATTGGAAATTGGAGACACTTTGAAAGAAATACATATAAGAATAGCTCTCCTGACGTACAAATGCAAATCATCAAATTACCATATTGTTATTACTTTCCTTCTCACTGAAGCGTGTGGTTCTGAGTATAACATTATAATAGACACAAAAACTATTTTTAAAAATAACCTGTGGAAGAGAGTTTAGATATAATTGGAGCAGGTCCCTCAGTGCTCCATTAGGAGGGGTCAGCTGCAGAGGACGAATGTCACCACGGGGGACAGAAAAAATTAAATTAAACTTGACCCCAGTCATTAAATTAAATTAGACTGTCATTAACATTTAATGTAAAATAAACCAAAAACAATCCGACAGCCAGAAACAAGCTAAATGTTCAGGATACTAAAAAAAAAGTACAAACAGAAAATGAGGAGGCTCTTTACTATGATACAAACATGATGTGTTTCAGTTCTGGTATAAATTAAATATGTATGTATATGTACAGCGTCTTGTTATCGGAAGGTCGCTGGTTCGATTCCCCAGTGTCCTTGGGCAAGATACTGAACCCCAAACTGCTCCTGATGTGCTGGTCGACACTTTCATCAGCAGCCACCGCCATCAGCGTCTGAATTACTGTAAGTCAAGCTTTGGACAAAAGCATCTGTTAAATACCCTAAAATGTAAATATATGAAGTTACAAATACACTTATACCATGGTCTGGGGGAATACTCGATTCTGATTGGCTGTAGGGTGTAGATTAATCCCTGGTATATGGACACCTACTAAGTAGTTCCAGTCAAATTGTCTGTTCACTGTCTAAATTAATGCGCTGGCTGGCGTAACCATAGCGACGGGAACGCAGTCAAAGCCTCTGTCTTGTTGTTAAACATACTGTCAAATGATATTTACTGTTTGTCAACCGTACGCAATGTTATCGACTTTGAATCTTGCTAGCATAGCGTTAGCTTCCTGGCTCACCGCTGAGCGGACTAGAATATCTCCCGTTGCCAAGTCGTATCTAAGGTCCGTCCTATTTACTGGAGAGGTGAACAACGTTTCCGTTGCATAAGAACCTTACGGGAGGGTAATGGTTGTTCCAGGTATTAGTCAAACCCTCAGGCGTTACCAGGGAAACTAAGTTATTGCCTGTGAAAAACTTTATATTTTGATTGTAAAACGCATGAAAATATAAATTAATGGTCTTAATTTATTTTCTTTGGCAAGTGACCATGGTATAAGCGGGATAATGCCCTTCGAGGTGTCCATAATCAGGAATTAATGGACGACTGTGCGTCGGACGGTTCTAAGGCCCCCGCGTCGTCCATAAATTCCTGATTATGGACACCTCGTCGGACATTATCCCGTACTTGTAGGCTAATATGTATGTTTTGGGAACTGGGATACAAACTTAACAATTTTACTTCAGTGGTATATCGGAGCATCAGCTGCAGTGGAGCGTGTCGACTCAGATCAGTCACCTTAAAGTAGCCAGCATCAAATTATATACACTCTCAGATATATCGACATACTACTCCATCTGCCGAACACACACACACACACACACATTTGCGCTGCATACACAGATATGTCCAACTAGCAGGATCAGAGGGGGTCAAACCAAGGTTATAAACATTTGTCTTACCTATTGATCAAAACGTGTCGAGGGGAAATGAGAGGTCACGAGGTGGCGAAGTAAATCAAAGGCAAATACTAACGGCGACGAGATGTAGGGGAACGCCTCCCTCCAAAGTGCTTTTGAGGGAGCAGTTAGTCGGTGTAAATTACGCTTAAAAATTTTGCGAAGTGACATGAGCTCTGAGACCAATTAGGGTTCAAGGCCGCGGGGCATCGCTGAATATACCATCGCTTGCAGCCCTCAGGAGCATGTTCCAGGTCAGAGGAAAACAAACATACAAAACGAGCCCGTTCACATGACTGCACACACACGAAGGGAAGGAAAACACAAATAATTATAATCCCACCTTCGATGCATTATGCATGCTTTGTAATGAGGTGTGGTGAGTCAGAGGGCGACTGTTTTTCACATATATGTGAGCATTACTTATTTTTTTTCTGCTGAGGCTCATGCATTATTTTACAGAGAAGCCGTATTATTAATTCAGCCGTGGCAACGCCTCGCAGCTTGTGATATCGATCAGAGGATATGAGGTCCACTTGCTTGTTCAGGCACGTTACCGCGCGGTGAACGCTCACCATCGGAGGGGACTCGGGCAGATTTTCTCCGTCGGAGGTGCAGGATCGCGTTACAGCGTGTCGCAGGAACGAACAGGAAGAAGATAACAGATACATGACAGGTACATGTGACTCTGACTCCTTCTAGGAATGACTGAAATGGGAACAGCGCTGAAAAAACATAGAATAAGGTGAGCAATACAAACAGGTACTGTGCATGTTGCCAAAGCCTGATATATCCCGTTCCTTTGTGCAATATTCATCTATTGTTACTCAAAAACACATTAAAAACTGCACTAGCTTATTCTGAATGAATCCGAGAAATGCACAATTTATTCCTGTGTGAGTAGCTTTATAGTGCCTAGCTGAGCCATTGTGAAAAGAAATAAAAGAGCGTATTTGTGACCTGTTTTTAAATGATTCTACATAAGGCAGGGGAGCAGGCTGGACACGTGGAACATCTCGTTTAGCTCCCTTCCAGCGTCCATGTTGACGGGTTACAGCCGCCACACCGGCTGCACGAGCCTCGCTTCCCACGTGCCACGTCGACATCACACCGGCGTTTCTCTACAGTTTCAACTGTATGTACCTGCCGAATGTGTCACGGACATGAAGAGAACACGCAGGTGAAGGGCAGTCTCATTCTTCTTTACCTCCCTCCCGCCTTCTCTCGCTCTTTCAAGGGGGCTAAAAAAAAAAATCACGTCATCTATTTATTGATTATTATCAAAAGCAAACTCCATGTACATGTAAACACACAGCAGCAACACACTGATGCTTTTAGTCTTTTCGTGGGTTTTATTGACTACAAGAGAAATGTAAAATAGCACTTGTCCTTGAGCACTTTTTTCCAAAGAGAGTTGAGTGGATTTACTTGGAGGAGTAATCCAATTTTTATTTTTGGAAAAGACATTTCCTCAGAGGCTCACAGTGCAGGTATGCGTGCGTGTTCAGAGGCTTCAACCAAGAGAGCATTTTACAGCCCGGTCAACGGAATAAAATGTTGACATTGTGCGTCTGTACATTTCAACATATCACATCGACATTGCTGACATGCTTCAGATCGCATGTTGATGAGTTGGTGACTCATCTGGAGGAGGAGGGTGTAGCAGTGGCATATTTTCAATGAGACATCGGGACTTTTTCCATCTGTGTTGGGGAAACAAACCAGCTATTTTAAGTCAGAAGCCTGACCAAGTGGTTTTTGTGCCTTGACCTCACCAGCCCTGAACGGCAGGGTTGCCACAACATACAATATAATATTGAAAAATAAAGTTACAACATACAGAAAGTACAACTTTAACATAACCGTGGATAGCCTCAGTTGATTCTGAGAAGTAATTAAAAAGGTAATATTGTGCACGATATCTGAAAAATTGCATCTGATATAGTTAAATGAATATTGTCAGTGACATTGAACCAATAAAAAATAATAATACTGCACGTGATATTGATATTCATGTATTCAGTGTCCAATGTTTGATTACCTATAAATGTACCTTTTTAAAATGATGGTTATTAATGTACCTACTCAAAATTCTCATAATAGTGGCGAAAAAGATGATAACTATGTCCTGGTGTAAACCATCACCTCCGACTGTTGATCAATGGAAAGAGCGACTGATCAAGGTGTATACAATGGAAAAAAAAACAGCAAAGCTCAACCTAGACATGGCCTTATTCAAAAGGAGGTGGAATCCACTAATTATTTACTTTGGACCAACATTACAGGGCACCTAGGCGATTAAGTATTATATAGGCACCTACAGGCCTAGATCCTCAAAAGTAAAAGGGTGTGTTTATGTTTTTGTTATGACTATCACCATGGTAATTCTACTCAATCTTACTTATACATAATTATCAATATTCTGACTATTTATCCAATCATTTATTTAATTTTTAGACCTCTGACACTGTCATAAGATTATGGAACCACCTTTGCCGATTCCCTGTTCGTGTTATCTTTTTTGTTTGTTTGGTTTTTTACCCAGATATGCAAAAAAAGAATTTAAAGCTTTGTAATAAGGAAAATTCTGTAAGTGTGTTTAAGTATGTAAAGCTTGAAACATCAATAAACACATTTGTTAAAAAAAAAAATAAAAAAAATAATGATGGTTATTAAGAAGTGTTAAACGGACCATCGTTACGTACTATCGGTCTGTCCCTTTGCTAATGTATGCTGGGAAACCTTGGGTACCACTTGACATGAACCACCCATCCAAACACTGTTGTGGACCAACTACACCCCCCTCATCACAACAACACTACCCGGAACAGCTCGAGGAACACAATAAAGGGCCCAAGGTGTCGACCAGGCCTCCAAATTCCCCAGATCCCAATCTGATGGAGCATCTGTAAGACGTGCTGAGCAGGTCTGATCCATGGAGGCCCCACCCCCCAACATACAGGACCCAGAGGATCCACTATAAAACACCACAGGACACCCTCAGAGGTCTGAAGTCCATGTCCTGACAGGTCAGAGCTGTTTTGGCTGCATATACACTATATATACACTGATTCGTGTATATTAAACCCTACGTGTGTGTGCAGGATCGGTCCGACCACCTTTACATCTTCCGAAAGTGTTTGAAATGCTCGAACGGTTCTGATTTATTATCGCAGGCGTTCTCGAAGGTGGGCATGTTGTTTCATTAAAATTCATGCACATAAAAATTGCCCTTGACTTTCACTGGCTCCATTTTATTCTTTTACAGTCCCATCAGATCAGCCGCGGCATCCAATTACCAAACAGATCCCGGCCCATCACGAGCCAGCCGATACCTTTTTAAATGATAAATGAAGCTCGTGGGGGGAGAACGCTGTTATGCTATACCGGCTGCAGATACCGATTTAACTACACAGATCACTCACAGTAAAAGAACTTGTAGCAACAGTAAACCTCCGTACACGACTCCCGTGATTCTCCGATGCGTCAAACGGGTGTGACGTGCAGACTCGAACCGACAAAGACGGAGGAAGATCGTGTAAATCATTCGCGACGAGACGTTTAGAAACTCGCCACGTCAGAGCTGAGCAAACTGAGGGGGGATTATCGTCACAGAGTGTCGGACAGGTGGCTTAGACGGGTCAGCCTCCGTAATTGTCTCAAGGACCACTGCGATCCATCGAGTCCCACCGTGTTAATAACTTTGACCTTTTCTCTTAGGTGAGACCAATTCTTTCTCAAGTGAAATAATCCCCATCCACATAGGACGAGGTTTAGCCGCTAGCAGGGATCACGGATTCATCAGCGGCGAGTAGGTCCGACGGGAAACGCTGAACCGAACTGAACTCGATCAACAATAGTTTTAATTACATCGTATAAATTCCCCTTCAGAACTCATATTATCATTATCATACCCTAGATTATTTATTATTTATTCCGTTCAATGCAACCGTGTTATTTGCATAATCAAGATGACTTTATTCTAATCAAAGAGGACATTGTTGTATTGTGATCAACCTCGGAGGGAGTCGTTTTGCTGTGCAGAGCCCAGAAAGTGGGTCGATAAAGAAGTTGAAGTTGGGTTTCTCAGAGTCCTTTAACCCGCGTAACGGTGCTTTCAAGTGGGGAAAAAAGTTTAATGGCATACGATCAAGCGTTTATAACCAATCTGAAATGTCTCGTTCAATGTGGGAGATCATTGAAATGTTGAAATGTTCTGCCCTACAACAACGCCAAAAGAGCAGTAACCACAATTTTGGTCAAAACTGAGTTATGGCTGAAATTGAACTTTTGAACGTCTGTTTTATCGCGTGATAAAATGTCTATGTTCAGTCGGAGAAAAAGGTGATATAAAAAAATTGCAGTAACTGTAAAATCCGACCAAAAACTCAGGACAGAGAGTGAAAGTGTAGTCACAGCGTTAAGACAAGGGAGAGAACATTATTCTAAATATAATCTTACAATACATTTCAAACCATCTCAGTAGGTTAAACCTCACAAAATATCACGTGAGGAAGCCTGAATTTTTCCCAATTACTTATCTGTTGCAGCTTTATAAGCATGCAAACATTAAAACAAATGGAAACAAGAACTCAATTTAGATGTAGATTTTCTAACAAGGAAGAAAACAAGACGAAAACGTATCTTTTTCTACGTTTTTAGGGTCGCACGTAAAATAATCGATCGATGCATTTGGCTGGAGAGTCAAAAAGATTTCAATGTTTTCTTGCATTCTGCATCCAAAACCTTTGTATTCCAGACTTTTATATACTTTTCTGCAATCTGAAGAGTAAAGTACTTTAAATAGTCTTCGTAGAGAGTTTTGTTCCTCCTGAATAAAAATTATTTCCACAGATTCACTTTATCGGCTTGTTTCAGGATTAGACTTTCAGCGCGCGGAAAGAAGAGACTACTTTTAATAAAACAACAAAGAAAGCTTTTGAACAGATATATTAAAAGAAAAACAAATGGAGGTGAGCTACAAAAACATCTGAGGTTTCATTTCATCAAAAGATTTTTGTTTCCTGCCTGAAGCCGCAGCTGCGAAAAAGCCGTCACGACATTTCTCCAGCCGGCGTTGCAAACAGCAGCGATGCCGACGGAATAAAAAAAACAAAAAAAAAAACATTTCTGGGAGCGGAATCACTCACTGAGATGAATTAAGCATGGGATCAAATTGGAGATAGTGGAGATTAAAACGTGTTTTTCAAAGCGGGAGTGTTTCCAATTCGGTTGTGGTGTGCACATCTGGCATCAGAGGAGCAAATCAAGCCGACGCACTGTGAGAATTTCAGCAGCGAAAGTCAATTTTGCTCCGCCGCTGCTACGAGATCGAGCACAGAAATTCGTAAAGTAACGTCTGTAGATACACGAGTGGCTTATTATTCAATGTGAGACGCGAGCTTAACAAGGCATTGATTTGAGGGATGGGTTTAACAAAACATGAGCATTTCAAGATCAATAAAAACATCTAAACTGAGTCGTATACGTAGAGAGAGCGAGCTCGCGGCTGCCGGAAGGCTGGAATAAGAAACTCTTAACAGCTGTACAAGCTGTGTAGTGAGACTGTGTTTGGCGTCTCTTGCAGTGGAACCAAACTGTTAAATTATATGCTTAGCATGTCGCCAAAACACTCCACTTCTTCTTCTTCTTCTGTGGATCCTTATAATGTGTCTGTCTCTGTCTGTTGGATATAAAGCGTCTGGGCTGGAAACATTAAGCAGAAGAATATGAAAGGTTGTTTCTAGCACTTTTTTTTTCACTTTAAGTCCTAATAAAAGAAGAACTTTTTTTTTTTATCTCAAGTGTCTGGTCTATAAATGTGCTTCATCACTGAATCATAATGTTTCACGGTCCAACAACAGTCTGCATTAGGGGCGATACATCTTCACACTGAGTGAAGCTTTATTATTAACCGGCGTTTCTCATCAGCCTCCTTTTTCTTTTCACGAGGGCCGTGTTGTTAAAGATGAATCCCACCGTTAGCCATTTGTCAGAATTCATGAATATTTACTCTTTTTCGGCGTCAAATCAAATAATAGATTTTTTTCCCGGACTGTGTAATTACCGCGGCTTAAGAATGTGCATTAGCGTATCATTAATGTGTCATGACATCAGACAACACAGTCTGCTGTTCTCTTTCATCCTGCTATCAAGCGAGAGGCCGAATCCTTTTTTTTTTTTTTTTTTTTCCCACCTCGCATCCTGTTTATCATTATAAAGCATGTGGTGACTCAACATACAGCGTCTCTGTGTGCTGATCCAGCTGGTGCCCATTTGTTCATTGTATACATTAAGCTAGGTATCCTCATTAATGTGTGTGTGCGTGTGTCTCTCTCTTTATTCACTCTCAGACAGTAGTCCTTTACAAATGCGATTAGATGTGCGTAGAACTCATCAATCTGTGACGATAAGACAGCTGCCCCTGGAGCAGTGGATTACAGCCAAATGAGTCAGTCTGTGGTGAAAAACAGCCAGCGAGTAACTCTACCCACCGCCGCCCGACGACCACTTTGTTCAGGGCTCCGCCGCCAGCCGAGAGAATGAGTCATCTGGTATCGATGCTCGTGTACCCCCAGCTGAAGCTTTGTGGACGCTCGCCGGACAGAGATCCTCACATGAATCAGACGCAGCGTGAGCAGCTATATTCGAGGCACCTTTCGCTTTCATCTGTGTTTGTCCTGTCTGTAAGCCGGAGCCTGGTACCACCCCCCACCGAGGAATAATGTCCATGTTGGTCCGTTTTACACATCACGATCTTTTACGTGCATTGTGCCAATGCAGGAGGGGAAATCAGAGCGTGCAGGTCGAGGTGTAGCTGGTCTGACTTTCACGTCAGAGCTTTTACAGACCGTATGTTGCATTCACATGGAACGAGGCGGAACGTAGATGGCGAATTAGATGTAATGTAAGCGGGCGAGAGCAGGTTGGTCAAATTAAGGGAGGCCTGCAGAGAATAAAGCAAAAGTAACAGTTCACACTATTCCTATCCAAAGTTAAAATATTTAAGGTTTTTTGCCATCCGTCAGCACATTTACAGCAGGATGTTACGTATCTCCGTCACACAAGGAGACAACGTGTGATCCAAACAACGAGGAGCTAATCATTTAGTTGTTCTCAGCTCTTCTGTCACTATCCATGTCTGAAAATCAATGATTGATTGACATCGCATGTTGCAGGAAATTCATGTTTTCAAACATATTTTAACATTCATTTTACGACAATGCCTTTTATAGCTAACCTGACTCTCGCCAGATGCATTTCGTTCCGCCTAGCTCCACTCACATCCATCTGGGATCGCTCCCGTTGGGAGGGATTTCGGCACCAGATTTTATGGTCGAGCCAATCAGGACCGCCGGGCGGGAGTTTCATAGATGTGACGTAGCGGAGAAGTGACTGTTTTGATTCAGACAACAATGGCGGCTCGCATCGAGGAAGCAAGCGTCAACATTGATGCTGCTGTTTCATCCGTGTTGTCCAATCTACCCAATATGTTTTCGTTAAAAGAACTTTAGAGAACTGCTCATGAAGGCTTTTGTTGGCGGACAGGTTGGTTTCGACCTGCTCCGAGTAGTTGGCAAGTAGCATGATCTACCATAATAGATCCGACAGACAAGTGGTTTATCCAATCATATGCAACCACTACGCTCCAATGAAGCGATCCCAGATGGATGAGTGGAGCTAAGCGGAACGAAACTCATCTGGCGAGAGTCAGGTTATTTTATAGCTACATACATGCTAGAATAACAACATTGTCAAGTTTCTGTTTCATGTTTTGGTTTTGTTAGGTCACTTCCTGTTTTATTTTGTAGTCCATGTTTTCCTTGTCTTGTCCTCCCTGTCACTGTTCTGTTTGATTACCTGCACCTGTCCTCTTGTGTCTCACCTGTGTCTTGTTCCCTCGTTTGTCTCTTGGGTTTTTGTTCAGTCTTTGTCGGTTCATTGTTTGTTTGCTGTTTGTCTTGCCTTGCCACGCCATGTTTTTGATGCCTTGGTTTTTTGATCTTTTGAGATAATTAAATATTTTTGATGAATCTCCGCAACCTCAGTCTGCTCTCCGTGCATCTGGGTCCTTCACCCACGTCTTCTACCACCATACTTGACAGAAAAACACAAAAACAAGAGGACAGGTGCAGGCAATCAAACAGAACAGTGACAAGGGAGGACAAGACAAGGAAAACATGGACTACAAAATAAAACAGGAAGTGTTGTTTGAATGTAGCATTCATCATGTGTTGTGGTCGCCTTACCTCAGCTTCATCCTCACCGGGTTAGGGTAGGGTTAGGGTTAGGGCTATTGTCTGACAACAGTTTTGCCTTTGGAGTGGGGTGACCATTATTTCAAACCCTCTAACTGAGACCCTTGAGTGTGCTGCATGTTCATGTACATGCTTATAAAGGCACCATAGGCGTCCTCGACAGGATGGAGCCAGTGAAGGCAGCGTTTTCACTTCGAGGAGTGAGACATTGGTCGTTGAGCTCTTTAGAAAAGAGCCACTTTCCTTTTAGCATGACAGCTAACCGTTAACCTGCCAGGCTCTGTCAGAAAGAGCCTCAAAACGCCACAGCATATCAGACTCGCCTGTGACTCATCCTCCTGCAACAGCCCTGACAACAGCACATTGGTTGATACACATGCATTCAAATCAGTGCATTATTTATTTTACTATATTGGGGTAGGTAATAATGATAAGTGGGACTGAACATGATAAACAAGTGCAGTATTACAATATTATCAGTGACATTTTAGTGTTTTACAGATATTTGTCAGGACACCCAGCTTGAATCTGATCTGGTAGGAATGACCAATGTTTCGGGACCTGTGGTGCAGCCTGCAGATATCCGGACGAGGACCTCCGGTTTCAGGCTCCGGTCATCACTTACACTTGGATTAGCAACTTGAGATGCAAGAATCAAGCTTGAGCTGAAAGTTTCTGAATCAAAGTCAGACGGAAGCTGATGGGAAACATTTCAGCCAATGCATTGTGCCTCTTTTGAGTTCCACACAGACTGTTGACCCGCATGCAGCCAAAACCAGCTTAAACGTGTTTGGTCAGACTACAGACGGACTACGAATGGAGGCGAGAAAGCTCATGCAGAAATCTGTATAAAGACATACACTGAATATGAAACACAACACCAAACGACCAACTCTGTCCCCATCACCTTCTAAAAGCTTCTACCAAGAAATGTTATCAAACAATTGAGATTATATGTGACCCAGTCTGGCGAAATGAGTCGGAAGTCGCAACGTTCTAATTTGAGATACGGCCGATTACATTAATAAACATTAAAAATATCGATTTTTTTTTTTGATCTTGTATGAAAGAAAAGGCATTCAAAAATCATCCTCCAACGTTTCATACTCCAGATAATTATGTAAAGGTACTTAAATGGCTATTTAAGTCTACTTATAACTTTCACATCTTACAAAAAATGCAAGCGATAAACACTGAAAATCTTTACGGCTCCCCTCGCCTGTAGCGAGGATTTCCCTATGTTCCAGGTATCCCCTGAAACGTCATGATCTCTGCTATCCACATATGGTGTTGCTATGGTGTTACACATCTTATGAAACCAATCAAAACGCTTAAAACATTTATGCAAATTATCGTTGCCAATCAGAAGCCTTCTCCCAGGCTAACTCACGGGGCGATTGGTCAAGCTAGCTGCCTGTCAGATTAGCTAGCGCTCTGTTGCCAGCTAGCTAGATTTACTTCCGAAATCCTAAAAAAGTTTACAAAGTGATTCGTGTCGAGTCCATCGTACCATCGTTTTAAGGTAATGTGTAGTGCTTAGTGTGAAAATGACTCCATATCTCCCATGGGCTGTTTTCACTGTGGGTCCCCCTCCGCTAGTTCCTCCGGAGGTTTAGCGTCTTCCTGCGGAGACACGGGCCACTCGGGTTCCTCCCCTCCCTCCTCCGGAAGTATTCAACCTTCAAATTAATGTTCTGTTTTTTTGTCTTATTTTTCTAAACAAAGATCACAATGCATTTCATCAATGTATTTTGTAATTGTAAATGTAAGTCCAAATGTATGAGTGTATGTTACAAAATATAGGATTTATCCAGAGGGGATCTCCATGAGAAAGTTTTAAATTTGTTTTAATCAGTTATTTAATGTAATTAATTGACTTGTCTTAACATATATGAACTGTTAAATTATTATTCATCCACACTGACAACCCCTCTCTTCTCTCAAAGGTTCCAAAGCGAAAATTTAACACCTCAGTACAAACTTTGTAAATTTTTTTGTAAATCTTCATAATTCTTTGTTAAATTGTCTTTTCTAAAATATGAATTTAGATAAATAATAATTAAATCATTTAAGCTTCAGTCTGGTTTAATAGCATTATCTAAGTATCCAAATGCCTTTTGAAAAATTTAGCTGTAAAATAATGGGTGCATCTCTTTGGATGCTAAGGATTTGTAAAGATATCAACAAAAAACTGACAAAAAACTTTAAACGCGATTTTCTCGTGTTTTCCATTGGAAAAAGACGGTGGGTGACCATACTTCAAATGGATGTATCTTGACAACCATTCAAGATATGACTTTGACTAGGATATCATTTTAAAGCTTATTGTCTCATCTTCCCATTGATACCAAAATCTCAGTTTTGAGCTTTGGGTTACTGTGACTCATTTTGCCAGACTGGGTCACATATACAATTTTCCAGCTGTCGTCATCTTCTCGGACCTCATGCGGCCAACTCCTTACGTTGCCTGAAAAGGAAAACATAAAGACCATTTTCCATCTGAGCCATTATGCTGATGATGCAATCATTCCCCGGGCGAGATGAGTGTAACGTGTAATTTTAATCATGAATACAAAGCCCGACTTTACCAGGACTGCAGGTTGGTTTTTCCAGAAGCACAGTGGGCTACTGAGCAGCTCCGCTTGTTTGGCTGAAATAGGGCAGCAAATAACCCAGTCTTTAGTTTAAATTCAGCACCATGTCTCGGGAAGAAAATAGAACACGGGCGTGGAACCCAAGGGGTCTACAGAGTGTGGATTGATTGCTTTTAACATACCTCATCTCGTTTTTACCCTCTCCGCAATGTTAGGGAAAGTCAAGGGCTTTCCACATGTTCGGGAGACGGTCTGTAGGCTGTACAGCTGAAACGTACAGAGAAGATTTAGTTTCAGATGTTTTACGCTTTCGTTACAACAGCCACCTTTTTGAAGCAGACTACTCGGAGTGGGGTTGCATTTCTCATCGAAAGTAGATTCATTTCAACATAATAGAGATTTATATCATTAGACTTTTTCTTCATTTAAAAAGCTGTTATCTAATATCTATTAAAATCTGTGAGACAAAACTTTTTTCCACTAAATATATCACTGCTATTATGTTATTTATTTTCAGCCTTAAAGCTATATTATGTATAAAATGTGCATTAACCACTGTTGCAAATACAAATCTCAGGTCTGTAACAGTTTGTCAGATGTAACGTCGGTGCTAAGAACCAACAAAGCTAAGGCCGTTTTTCCACCGACAGTACCAGCTCGCCTCGGCTCGGCTTAGCGTGGCTCTACTTGGTTTGGTTTCAGACGCGTTGCGTTTCCATCTAGAATTAGTATCTCTTCAACGTTGGTGGGTCGTCATCAACGTGGGCGGGTCGAAGGCTGCAGGTGTTCAGGCAAAACATGCTTGAAAACGACGAGAGAATTTCGGATTTCCTACAACAGTGTGAATCCGAAGACGAGAGGAGACACGCCAAGAGACGTAGGACTATTCAGGTAAGCAAATGGTCGCTAACGCTAGCTTGCTATCAAGCTCGTTCTGGATGCGTCTTCAGCGACAACACTCAGGAGCGTCTCCACCTCTGCCACGGTCCACGCCGTGTTCCTGCGCGTTGTTCCTTCCATGTAATCGCTATGTTGACTGAACGCAGATGCCAGTTTTTAAAGGTAGCGGGTGTCAGGCTCGGACGTCGCGCTCGTCATGAGTCGTCAAGTGGCGTCGCTCTCTGTCCAATCAGTGGCCGGCTGCCAGCTTACGTCACACAGAAGTATCAGCTCAGCTCGGTTGGAACTTATACGGAGGTGATACTAAAAAAGCACCACTTTAGCAGGTACCAGGTACCAGATTTCAGTAATGGGAACGCAAAAAAGGCGAGCTAAGTCGAGGCGAGGCGAGCTGGTACTGTCGGTGGAAAAGCAGCATAACAGTGTTGTGTTCTTGAAGTTAAATAGTGCAGAAACAACTGATGGGGAGGCTGGAGTGGCACTGTTCACTCTATTATAAGACAGTGCACCGTCAAAATCATTTTGAAGCAGTCATCCTAAAGGTGCTTTTTGTGAGAAACATTGATTTTTGAGTCTCGTTCCCAACTCGTCAAAAACTGATGCTTTGGGATGTCGGGCCTACCAGCTTGTCCAGTGCAACTGTAAAATGCTACTTCAGTTTATATAAAACTGGAGGATCTATTACGTGTTATGAGTACTTTAAATCTTCGCTTTTACAGATATTTTTTGCACTTTTACACACGTGACATTCTGAATGCGGAACATTAGCTTGTAATGGAGTCTTTTAAATTGCTTTATTGCTACTTTAACTTAAAGCAAATGTGTCTAAATGCTCCTTCCAGCGCAGATAATGAGCGTGCTTTAAGTACCTTTACGCTGATAATGATTATACTTAAGGAAATGTCCATCAGCTCTGAGGAGGAGGAGGAGGGGGAACCCGAATGGCAGTAGACAAAAAAAGACGGGGAAGAGAGAAGGCAGCGAGCCGGTGACATCATTATTACCTTCGCTGACAGGTGTCATTACATTCTCTCATAGTCCTTCCCCGCCGGGTCATGGGGCGGTGGTTCAATCCCATTGCATCAGCTGTATATCTCCCCTTGTTCATCGTCTCCGCCCGCATCCTCATCCATCCATCCCGATTACACCTCTAATGGTTCCTCTTCACAGCAGCCACCAACTGTAATGGAATTATGCTTGAATGAACAGCAGTGTCTCTCCACTCCTCCCTTTTTCTCTCCTCCTGTCTTTTTTGCTCTCTCTTCACACACACACACTCTCACTTCTTCCAATTTTCATTTACCGAAAGCTGTTTGCACATTAAATACTCCAATGCATTCAGCACCATTGGGGCACATAAGAAAGAAAGAAAGAACTAAAAAAAAACAAAAAACGAAAGCATTACTGTCAAATCTTCAGTTTCAGAATATTTATTTTATTCGCCTCCGTCGGAGGAAGGAAGAGAACAAACACTGCAGAGGCCCCCACGCATACACGCGGCGCGGCGAGGAACGCTCCGTTCGATAGGGAAGACGGTTCATCCTCTCTGCCCTCCATTTCCGCGGAGAAAATGCTTTTATAATCGCTCACAGTTAGCATTATTCTTCGATTTCATCCCCCCCAACCCCACCCCTGTGCGCCTGTCTCTCCAAGTCTGTGTTGTGACACTGTAGTGTAGCCTCTCGCTCTCCTCGGGGGGAAAATCATCCTTCCATCGTCCAACCCCGCCAGCGTTATCAGTGACAGGGGAGAGATGAATAAGGGATCAAAAGAACCTTTTCTTTCCCTTTTTTTTTCGCACACTGTCAGGTTATATTTACTCCGGGTCCCCGTGGCTCGGCACAGTGCCGCACACACAGCACCATTTGCACAGGACAGGGTTTTTCATATCTGGGATCTGGGGTGCTGCACTCGTGTCATTACTGAAACCTTTTCTAACAAATACTTTCAGGAGGAGACTGTATAGTCTGAGGTGTTGCTTGTATAATAAGAGTTGAGGTTTACAGACCATCCTCACGAGAAAAACGACGATATAGGTGGTCTGTGCGATCAGCTCAACCCTCAAAAACAAATATTTAAGTGTTAAAATGTTCATTATAAAGTGTCACATTTAACATTTTTCCGTCTTGTAGAGGAAATAAGGAATGAAATAGGAATTCGATAGGAATAAATTTAATACAAGTAGACACACAAACATCATGCGTTAATTCAGTTACTACATATAAAGTTAAAGGGAACTTCAACACAAACATAATGTGTAGTTTAAGTTGTTTTTATTCAGTATTACATATAATTGCATGCATGCATTTCAAGTTGGTGATTCTGTCTAATTAAATTCCTAAACTTCCCAAACGAGAAGGACATGGCCAATTTTGAAATCGTAAAACAATCTTCTGGTGCCGACCCAAACTTTTAATCACGACTCGGATCATGTCATCGATGCAAAATATGAAAAATGTAGATAAAAATAGGTCTGATCTGATTGCTATGTGCATTAAATGTCATCCTTTGCACTGAAATGATGTAATAGAATATAAAATTACATGTTATTAAAGTACTCAAGGTCACGCCAAGTGCATTTACATTCATTGTCAGGTGACGCTCTCTTTTGTTCACACTTTGATATTATGACGGGTGCAAAGGAGGACGTCGGGTGAAGAAGTCCACAGTTTAGAGGAGTGGCTCAAACGAACACAACTTTCACCAAGGAGGCCGGTTTGTGTCCAGTGTGAAACCAAAAGTCGATGTAACATTAACTTATGACACATATATAATGTAACTTTTAATTAAATAACCCCAAGTAATGATATTTTTCTAACCTAACAGCAGCCTTTTCACAACGTGATAAAAGCTTTGGTACAACGCCCGTCGCTGGCTCTCTCTAATGGTCATACATGTCGCTGTGGGAGTCGCTGGCAATTAGACTATTCTGTCGTTTAGCTATATGGACGTGTTGTCTGTTTCACAGCGAGTCTTTCCTCGCCGAGGGTTTTTTTTTAGCAGCACACTAAGGCCAAATTGTGTTAACATGAAATGATATAATTGACAGAAAAGTATCACTAAGCTACTGTTACCTCATCTGAGACCAATTATCATCTTGAGCCACAAATGGACAGCTTGTTTGGCGGTGCGATTCATCCGCGGATTCTCTGCCGGTTCAAACAAACCCTGCTGAAAAAGAAGAAGAAAAAAAAAAAATTGATAAAAAAAATCCCCAAATCCCACAAATCATTTAAAAGGGAACAATAGCGAACAGCAGCGGGGAAGCCAATGTAATGACCCGTGTCTCATTCTTTTTAAAGGATAAACACACGCCTCTTTTCATCCTTTTGTTAACTCCATACCTTCACTGCAGCGTCACCGCATGTCTCAGCACCGCACATCTGATGACATCCCCCCCCCCCCCGCCGCCATTAAAACAGGATCAAGGTTAATAACTAATCCTCGATGAAACAGGCAATTTAGTTTTTACAAAACTGACGCAGGCCAAGATTCCCAGTGTGTTTGAGTGTTTACCCAGCCCCCATTACAATGTACTAAAACCTTGGCTCTGGTGTTGAGGACTGGCAATAACCCACCACTTAATGAGTAAGGCCTACTGCCGCTCCTGCCAGGGGATAATCTTCTCTTGGCATAACCAAATCAAGCACAGAAATGTTCTTATCAGGAAGGAACAGCAGACACTCCCTCCCAAACACCCAACGGACCCCCCCGACTTAATTGATTTTCACCATCCCAAGGCTGCTCATTCCGTGCGTCAGACTATTTTATTTACTGGACTGTTTGTCTGGGTGCTAGATTGTTTTCTGCTTGTTTTTCTTGCACGTTTGATTTGATGATGTGATTCAGGCCTTGATGGTTTCGCCGTGCAAAAATAGTCTAGACGTGGGTGTATTTTCCTCTTCTTTTTTTTTTTTTTCTTTGTTATATTCACTTACATTTCAAACACGTCCATTAACTTTTCCTCAAAGGTGTTTTAGCGCAATTAAATTGGTGGGTAGATTGCTTACAAAGTAACCGTCCCACATTAAACCGCAGCCGAGTGAATTCCTAATTAAATCTTCGTTTAGGTAGGCGTTCTTTGTTGTGTCCCCGAAGAAGGATTCCCACAGATTCTGCACTGTACGATCCAATTTGGAATAATGTAAGTGGACTTTTAATATATTACCTTTTTTTTTTGCATATTTTTATGAGGCTACTTGATAATTCAATTGGGACGCTGCAATGCATCAGACATGTTTACAGGCTGTATGGACTCATCTGTTTTAACGTATTCAAAGAAAAGACGCTAAAGAACCGTCTGTGAGCTCTTTCACAAGACTGACCATACGCTTTGACCTTGCCTCGCACAGTTAACGTGTTTTGACTTTAAACTATTTTGACAAGCGTTTAATTGAGATGCAACAGCCTCTCTGATTGGACATCATTAGATCTAGCACAAACAAAGCTCATCAGATTTGCTCCCCTCACATCCTTTTTCTTGTTTTTATCTATATAATTGCCAATTCCATTTGTGCTCTTTTCCTGGAGCGAGGCATTAATCTCATTATGTTTCGCCGTCTCTTTTATACAATATCGCATGTTTTCAGTCGGAGGACACAGCTAGGTAATAGGTCTATCCTTTTAAAATAATGAAAATGATATCTGGTCGTGAAATAGGTCCCTAATTGTGTACTGACAGAATCACTTTGACTCATCAGCACTCATGCTCCTGCTGTACGCGTGAAAAAAAAAAAAGCTCTCAATTGAGTGACAGGGGACGGACTACTGCTGCAAGTCGGAATTAATACAAATTAGTTTGGAATAATGAGGCAGCCCTGCCGCCAACTGGAATTAGGTAGAAGCATGCTTATACACTGATGGAAGAACTAATCCCTTGCATTGATAATGATAATAAATCACAGGGGGACATTCATAGCAATCAAATATAACTATAACTGCATGATAAAGTTGTAATGTTTGACATGTAATGTTTGATATATTTTGGTAATCCTGTAACATTCACATCTTGCATTGTTTTGTTTTCGTTTCTCTCATGAATTTTGATGTTGAGGAAGATTATTTTGACAAGCCAGATGCAGTAAAATCTTTTCCAACTTGTTCTTTCTCCCAACTCATCAAATACAGTATTTTGGTCAGTGGCCTTCAGCTACAAGCTATGATGCTTTACCTACCGCTCTTGCGTCAATTTTGCATCGAAGGACCCCACAGTGAAGTTATAGTATGAATAATAAATAAAGCTTGCTGACAAAACAGTTCACAAATGATGACACATTATGACTTGTAGACTGTTATTAACACTGTCAAATGGCCACAGTTTGTTTAGGATTAGGCACCAAAACATCTTGGTTAGGTTGAGGCACCAAAACATCTTGGTTAGGTTGAGGCACCAAAACATCTTGGATAAGTTTAGGCACCAAAACATCTTGGTTAGGTTGAGGCAACAAAACATCTTGGTTAGGTTGAGGCACCAAAACATCTTGGATAGGTTGAGGCACCAAAACATCTTGGTTAGGTTTAGGCACCAAATCTACTTGAATACGTTTAGACACAAAAATGTATTGGTAAGATTTAGGCACCAAAACATTTTGGTTAGGTTTAGGCACCAAATCTATCTTGGTTAGGTTTAGGCACCAAAACATCTTGGTTAGGTTGAGGCACCAAAACATCTTGGTTAGGTTGAGGCACCAAAACATCTTGGTCAGGTTGAGGCACCAAATCTACTTGGATAGGTTGAGGCACCAAAACATCTTGGTTAGGTTGAAGCACCAAAACATATTGATTAGGTTGAGGCAACAAAACATCTTGGTTAGGTTTAGGCAACAAAACATCTTGGTTAGGTTGAGGCACCAAAACATCTTGGTTAGGTTTCGGCACCAAAACATCTTGGTTAGGTTTAGGCACCAAAACATCTTGGTTAGGTTGAGGCACCAAAACATCTTGGTTAGGTTGAGGCACCAAAACATCTTGGTTAGGTTGAGGCACCAAAACATCTTGGTTAGGTTGAGGCACCAAATCTACTTGGTTAGGTTTAGGCACCAAAACATCTTGGTTAGGTTTAGGCACCAAAACATCTTGGTTAGGTTGAGGCAACAAAACATCTTGGTTAGGTTGAGGCAACAAAACATCTTGGTCAGGTTGAGGCACCAAATCTACTTGTTAGGTTTCGGCACCAAAAAATCTTGGATAGGTTGAGGCACCAAATCTACTTAGTTAGGTTTCGGCACCAAAACATCTTGGTCAGGTTTAGGAAAAGATAATACTATGGGTTAAAATAACTACACTCTGTATGTGACATAATTCATGTCCAGTAAAATTAGGTAAGTAATTTCATAATGTAATTGAATAGCGACGTTTTTACATACATACCATAACTACTAACAATCCCTGGTCTTCCATCCAACCACCCCTGACGAAGACTTTTCAACTTTTCAGACATCAAACTTTTAAGTATAGGGCTACCTACCAGACTGCTGTGTTTGACGTGTTGGGAGTGAGAGCAGGCTGTCTAATGTGACTTATAAAGAAAAAGTTCTCATCCAAAGCTGATGCTTAAAATGTGCCAAAACATGACCAGCGGTTTTGTGCTTTTTCCACAGATTCCTCTCCATTTGTAATTGCCAGTTCCCCTGTACTGTGATGCTTGTCATTGCTAACCACCCCACTTTTGGCCTGGGGACTGTCACTTCCTCAATGTAGAAGCCAAAGCAGCAGCCAGAGGCAATTGAGGTTTTTAGCGTTACAGGATGTCTGTATTCCCCTCAGTATCCTAACGTTAAAAAACCTTTACTACTAAGTGGCACTGTTAGACATCAAACCATATCTTGTAAAAAAGTTTTTCCGCCAGAAAACTTAAACACAAGATACATTAGTCTTTTTTATGTCTAAAACTGTTATACATTGAAATGCAATTACTTTCATCGTATAGCTAATTAGCGTTCAAATGACATATTAATTGGCTTTGTGGCTTCACAACAGTAAAAATGCAATTTGAGTTCTCATTTGGTCTCGTTGTCGGTTCCCTGCAACCTGATATCTCATTTAGTGGACTGCAGCCTGCTGGTAGAAACTGCCAAGTTATCATTTCGTATCATTATGGAGATAATTAGTGTGTAGTCTCTGTTTTGGTCGGGGTCCCCCGTATGGTTTCTCCAGTGCTGTATATCCTCGATAGATATTTTTCTCATAGCGTGCACAAAACCGGTGCTGAAATGACTGATCAGTTTCAAAATGTTCAGATGTCTTCGGTCCCCCATTCGGTTGATTTACATTCAGGCAGGTGAGTGTAGAAACTGGATAATTACAGTTTCATTATTCCGCAGTCAGAGTCTTCTCACCGTGTTCAGCTACTTGGCTGCCGTGAAGTCTTGTTTCCTGGAGGTTGTTTTTTTTTTCACGTTATTTAATTTCACTTCTCCACTTGTCAGATTGACAGTACATTATAGAGACTTGGCTGCGCAACAGCCTTGTCAGCAGTAGACCATCAGCCCCTGCACTCACTTACCTGTCTCTCCCACTGTGGAAGGAAGTGTATACAAAGTGAGAGAACAGCAGGATACAGTTTGGCATTCTGTTTACCTGAAGTTAATTTGCAGACACAATGATTAAAGTTTCTTGTCGACCACTGATTATCCGTATGTAGTATCAAGACAACAGGCATTTGAAGTGTTTATCATAGCAGCAAAACATGGTTAGAGTTCGACCTCATCACTCCCCGCTGATGTGTTTACGTAGATTTTGGGGAGTGATGAGCGGGACATTTTGAACCTCCCAGTCGTAGCCTGCAGGTGGATTCTGGGACGGTGGTGGGGCTGAAAGAACAGGCAGAGGGATAGTCTGTGAATATTCTCATTCATCCAGGTCATAGTTATCTCAAGGAAATTGAATCGAACGCAACTGGATTTGTTTTTTGTCTTGAAGACGTTTCACCTCTCATCCAAGAGGCTTCATCAGTTCCTGCTCCCTTGACTAGGCTGGGACTAGTCCAACTAGCCGGTGTGGAGGTCCAGCTATTTAACCTCTTAGGAGGCGGTCACAAGGCCACTGATGTCTATGGGTCGTATGTGCTCCATTATTGCCAACGACAGTCGTTAGTATGGTCGTTGGGGATGGTGGAAAGTTGGTTTCGACTTTGTTAGTGCTCTATTGTGTTGTAACGACAGTCGTTGGAGTCACATGAGGCCCTTTGTGCACAGCCGTTGTTCTTAGAGGCTAAGTTGTTGAATCTCCTGGGAAGACATGAAAGGGCAGCATTGTAAATTGGAGATAGGTGGTGTCGCAGACCCCCTCCTCTGTTTAGAGATGGTTTTTCAATTTTTGCATAGATGGCTTCCTTTACTCCTCTATCAAACCATCTATCCTCTCTGTCCAAGATGTGAACATTATTGTCCTCAAAGGAGTGAGCTTTTTCCTTGAGGTGTAAATAGACAGCAGAGTATTAGTTGGGACATTTCTGCAGTTCAAATTGACCGCCAGATTTTGGAGGGTCTTTGGTAGATTATTGTGGAGAGTGTTGCATGTTTATAGCATATCGTTCCATTTTATGGCTAGCTTGTGAAGTAGCAGTGCTACGTTTAGCAGCTAAAGAGCCAGATATTTCCCTCAGGAGTTGGTGGTGACCAAAACAGAGCTAAAAGTCGAAATTACTAGAACCCAACTGATATAATAATTGGCTGATATCATGTAGTATTGGCTTAGCTAGTACCACGAGAAGATTGTGGTTCTCAACACATAACACTTGGGGGGGAAATTGTACAAAATGCCAATTCTATATAATGTTGCTTTAATAAGAAACATACAGTATAACCCTAGATTCATTTATAATATGGCTGACAGTGACTCCAAACTACATACTGTTTGCAGAAGTACAGCACAATCTGATCTCTCCCCTTCAGTTCATGAAAATTCAAAAAGTACAAATGGTAATATTAATAATTTACTGCCATCCTACAGATATCAGACTCCTTCCCAGCTAGCGATGTAGCCTACAGTGACTGTGCACTACACTACTCCTCCGGTGCACAGAAGGAAAGGGGCTGGCTGATCAAGCAAAAGCAATGGCTGTGGATATTGTGGTACAGCTGTCATCCGATCTTCTTGGGCTTATGTCTGTGACTGGCGAGATCCCATTTTGTTTTCATTAAGTCTCATGAGAAGAGGGGGAGAAAAAAAAAATCACATCATTTGCGCCGTCAGAAAGCACAATATAGATGATACTAGACAGCGTGTGCTCATTCTGTCCCTCTGAGAAGGCATTTAACAAGGGGACAGAGCTGTTTGTAACTTTACCTGTGATGAAATGAGCGCCGCAAATGACAGTTTATGAGAGGCCCCCATCTGCTCTTGATACTTGAAGTGCATCTTTTATCTTCCCCGAGCATCCTAATCACCTCTATATTTAGAATGGACTTTTTTCCTTCTTCTCCACGTTCTCCTGGACTTTTTTCTTTAGTTTTTTTTCAGCTTCCCTTTTTCTTGGTCTCATCTGTTGACATGTTTTTCACTCATTTGGAAGAAACATTAAAGCATTTGGGTAAAAGTGATTTTATAACAGAGGCTACAACATTGTTACTGTAAGTGAATTTACAGAACACACATCCGATATTACGTTCATCTTATTTCAGTCCTGTCAGTTGAGGGCGATTCACTTATCGCTTTTATCTGCACTGATGGACCGCTCTTGTTACGAACACACATTATAGAATGTGCAACTTATTGAGGAAGCTCCGAATAAACACATCTTGCTTCGTGACTCACTTCCTCCTGAAGCTTATTGCTATTATTCGGTTTGCATCACAGCAGATTTAACCCCATAGGTTGGGTAATAATGCCCGACTGCCGCACAGATCCTGGATTCTGCAGCTGCGGAGCTGTGTGGTGCCTGAACAGCTGTTAAGTAGCTCTGCAGCCCCACAGGGAACAGTCCTGTCTCCTTTCATGTTCGAACTGTACACCGTCGACTTCAAATACAACCAGGAGTCATCATGTCTTCGGCAGAGCGCCTCGGATGACTCGGCAGTACAGCGTCAAAGCTGGGCAGGATTCTGAGGACAGCCGAGGAACCTGGTGGGCAGCTAGTTGTGGAAAAGACAAAGACGATAGCGGACTGTGACCCCGAACTCCTGTTTGTTTTTAAGGTCTCATCAGAAAGATGCACAGTGAAATCCAAATGCCAAATGCAATAGTGACACGATGGACCAGCGGGTCTGTTACATGGTTTGGTGTGATACTGGGTTGACTGAAAGCGTTAGTCAGTCTTCAACTGTATGGTGACATTTTGTTTTCAGGACAAAACAACATTTCAATCAGAGTTCTGTTGAAGAGGGAAAACAATCTCTTCAAGCTAGCTAGGTTTGCCAACTGCTTGCTAACGAACATTTACCTTTTTTTTGCTAATGGGACAATAACACCGGTCTCATGACTGTGTGAAAACTGTGTCCCTGTTGTGGAGCAGTTAACTTTCTGACAGAGGAGGTTAAATGATAATGGATGATGCAATTCAGCCAGTACCGCGGTGGTAAGCTACAATAGCCTCTCCTTTCTGGACTCTCTGGCTCTCGATCCCTCAAGGCAGCGCTTCAAGTTGGTCTGATATTGCCCCTGCGAAACCCTCTTATTACTGCAATTCCATTCCAAAATCCAATTTATTTTACCACAAAAATTCCATCACTTTAAATGCCGGTTTGACTAGCCTTTAGCAAAAAAAGGAAGCAGTGGCCATGATGTCAATTTGCTAACCGGATTTTTACATTAATGACATGACTGTGCTTACACGTCAAAACATGAAGATCTGCAGAAGATTTCAGTTTCAGACAGGGTTCACTGAATTACCGTCATTACTTCCAAACTGCACAAACTGAGCGCCGTTCTTTTTTATGTTGCACAAAGAGATGTGTTTATTGGTTTAGTCAGTGCAACAAGAATCCTCTATTGCAGGATATCACAGGGGCGTGACATTGCATTAACCCAAAGTAAAGCGTTAATTGGAAGACTGCCAAGAGCTGGCACACAGCCAGTGATGAGTTCCAGTATCTTCATTGTGGTTTTGCATGTTCAGTCCTTAGGAGACAAAACAGAACAGCCTTAATTTGAAATGTTGACGTTGCTTCATTGCTTTTTCGTTGTACAAATGTGCAGTTTTTAAACTCTGTCTAAATGTTTTATAAATCATATATAGACCATTATAATTGGCCCAATACCTTAAGATAGCTTGAGAAAGACGTAATGGTTAAAAACACTGATGTAATGAAGTCATCCTGTTGAGTTGGATACATATTAATTCAAGTTTTTGTAACATTTCATGTTTGCACCCATCCTTCCTTTCTTTGTTGAATAGCGGTCGATGACTACCTTGAGTGTTCACTGTCTAACTGTTGTTGTTTGCTGTGCTACCATTTCCTCAAGCATCTCCTTCATCGAGGAGCGAATGCATTTACAACAAGGTTGAAGTCTTTTTTTCCGCTCAAACTAAAAAGCTTCTCTGCTCGACCCATTTGAGTATCTACTTATATGCTTTGTCTGTGTTGGTTTTCATGAGTTGGATGGAGGCCCCATGCATGAAAGGTCTACTTCCACCGGATAAAAAAGTATTGTGCTGAATTTTTTTCCACGTTCTTTTCATGACTAAGTGGTTTCCCAAAACACGGATGCCCTATTCACACGTCAGTTGCCATATTTATAGAGGTAAATTTAAAGTGAACATTTTTAGTACTTGATCGCAAAACAAGATCTTGGCACCACTGTGTACTACCCAAACATAAGGTATTGAGCTAGTGCAAATTAGTCGCTCTAGATTTGTAATGTGGTTACTGACTGAGTGGCAGCGGGGTTTAACTTCCCCGTCTGTTTATCGAAGTATCAATTATTCAAACTATTTATCTATCTGTTGGCTTTGTTGTTGGATGGAGAGTCAAGACAGAGGGCCAAATATACCCGGGGCAGCTAATGGTTTTTGGAGAGCAGATCCCGTCACCTTTGGCCCGCTCCCAAGCTCGGTAATTTACAGTATTTGTTTCACTGATTGATTTTTCTTCCCTTCCTTTACTCGACACAAAGATGAAAGAGTCGGGAGTCTCTTTCATCCGCGGCCACTCAACCTACACATCCCTCTTCTTTTCAAGCTACCTTTTCACCTTCCTCCTCTCAGCCAGGAATGGATTCAGCGGGTTAACGCGACGTCCCGGCCTATCCGCCATCAACTCCGACGGCTGCAATGTTTCAAGCAGCACGGCTGTGATATTATGATTATTATATATCATTTTCATTCTTCTTGGTTCCGTCTCTTTGGTTACACCTGAGAGTGCACGGGGCAGAATTTCATCTCCCGTCTTTGGTATTTTCACACACATTACCGCACAGCATCACAGGAGAGACTCTCTTTCTCTCTCGCACACACTCACGACTGATCCTTCTCCAGAGCTCAGGGAGGTCACGCAGTGCAGCCTCGTAGCATTCCAAGAAAATGATGACAAATTTTCAAACACAGATTACATGCTGTAGTCGCCAATTATGTACACATTGCTTTCTCTTCCGTGATTTGCAGGCTGATTATGGAGGAGGAGGGTAGGATTAGCTTTCCCCTCATAGAAAATAAAATCTATATGGTCCACAGGCGTGCAGAATGTGTAGCCATTGGCTGCTGCTGCTGCTGGTGTACACTAATGGTAAAGATCACTGAAGTGTTGTCGGGTTGCTTGACGACAGTGAATGCACTGTATATCTTGACGATTTGTGTCACAAGCCAAAGAACACACACAACAGACCAAAACATGAGACTCACATTGCATACTGATGTAAAAGATCTGAACAAAAAAGACACAGGATGCAGTGTTAGATGACCATGTAGAGAAGTAAACTGAAAGCAGCAGTTGCATGTGTGGAATGAGTTGATTTGGTCCAGGTTTGAGGTGAAACATTCACTTCAAAATAAAAGCGTGAACTATAGCCAGTTTGGAAAGCCTCATGAACACATGTTCATGAAATTGGATGCCATCATGAAAACGCCTGAGTGATGCTATCATATTGCACAAACGATGATATCATCCACTAATGTTTGCAATGATGACTGTCAACAATACTACTGTGTTACAGGTATGTAGTTGAGAACAATGAAGGCGGAGCTTGAAGGTGGGTGTGGTCTGACACATGAGTACTGATGTAATATCGCAGTAACGACTACTGAGTAGGGCTGCTCACATGTGGGATGTCGCTATGTTGACGGTAGCTGCAGCTGGTGTGATCCCATCGGGTTCCAGTTAGGGTTAGAGTTTTCTTACCACAATGTCACTGAATTCATCATCAGCTATTCACCTGAACGGTTGATGATTTGGTTTAGGTGATAGGATTGAAAATAAATAATTAAGTTAAATGGCTTCCAGTTGCCACCAAGAGGCGCTTTTCGGATGGTTCCATTTCTGAAAATGTTGAGGGTTAGGGTTAGCCGGACCATTTTAGACAACTTATCTTTAATAAACAACATCAAAAATAAGCCTCAGCAAAAGTTGTAACTGTACCGGAGAAGAATGCAACTTGTTTTCAAAGCTTTCCATATTAATACATTCTGATTTACACTCTTAGAAATAAAAGTTCTAAGTAGAACCATATAAGGTTCTTCGGCTTGTCCTCATAGGAGAACCCTTTTTGGCTCCAGGTAGAACCTTTTATAAAGGTGGAGGGTTCTACCTAGAACCCAACATAAAGGGTTATACCTAGAACTGTGTGTGTAAGGTTCCACCCAGAACCCCCCATGAGAGGTTCTACAAAGAACCCATACAGGATCTTATACCCATGCTTTCAACAATCCCTGAAGAACTCTTTCTCCAAAAAAAGGGTTCTCTGGATCAAAATGGTTCTTACTGGAACCGTTAGTGTTACCAAGAACCCTTTTAAACCCCTTTATTCAGGAAAGGGTTTTTAAAGGGTTCTCTGGATAAAAATGGTTCTTACTGGAACCATTAGTGTTACCAAGAATCCTTTTAAAACCCTTTATTCAGGAAAGGGTTTTTAAAGGGTTCTCTGGATAAAAATAGTTCTTACTGGAACCATTAGTGTTACCAAGAACCCTTTTAAAACCCTTTATTCAGGAAAGGGTTTTTAAAGGGTTCTCTGGATCAAAATGGTTCTTACTGGAACCATTAGTGTTACCAAGAACCCTTTTAGAACCCTTTATTCAGGAAAGGGTTTTTAAAGGGTTCTCTGGGTCAAAATGGTTCTTACTGGAACCGTTAGTGTTACCAAGAACCCTTGAAAAACCGTTTCTTCGGGAAAGGGTTTTTCAGAAGCAAATGGTTCCAGGTAGAACCTCAGCCCTTGTAGAAGAACCCTTTTGGAACCCTTATTTCTAAGAGTATATATATTCTATATAATACAATCACAGACAATGAGGGGTAAAAAGACGAACACACGGTTCGGCGCTGAAGACTGATATAATGGATATTGAATAAGTGGGTTGAGCTACACTACAGGTATACAGTGGGGATGTCCCAGTAGGGGGTAAAGAGTCTTAATGCAATTATAAGACATTCCAAGAACAAGTATTTTTGGATTACCCCCCTGCCTACTTAATTCCCAATCCCCCAAAGAGGTACAGATTGGAGCACTGTGGGAGTTCAGCCCTACATGTAATACAATAATAAAGACCTTACGTTCCTTGAGACGGCAATAGGATCACATGCTAGCGTGGTGCTGCTAGGTAAGCTTGTTTGATGCCAGGCTGTGCAATAAATTGAAAAGAGGGAGAGATTGAGGAAGCAGAAGGAAATACATAAAAAAGGGGGGTGAGCTTTGATTACAGAGTGAGATGAGGTTGTATGTGAACAGTCCACAGAGAGGGCTCGCTTCTTCCCGCTTGCATGTTTTAATAAGCCTCTTATCCTTTACTTGCACTTATTTTATGATGTTCCCCCGTCCCCCCGCTGCTCCTGCAGCTTCAGAAGAAAGGGTTCATTGGTGGGTGGAGCAGTATATGCTTGCGGAGGTCCCCGGGAGCATCGCCCAAGGGAGGCCTGCGGATAATTACAAACCATTCAGCAAACACAACTCGGCGGCTCACGTAGACACCCTGACGGTGAACCAATAGGCAAACGGAGCTCTGTAGAGACATAGACGTCAAAACTTTGCGTACGTGAGTCATACAACAGCAGCTGCCGGATTGGGAACACGGATCGAAGTTGCAAAGGCAACAAAGGAACACCTGACTCACTGAAGAAAATTTAAACTGAGGGGATGACGGCAGCAGAGCCCAGAATCTATTCCACCCCGTACATACCATAAACTATCACTGATAAAGAGCACAGTCATACTTAGTAGCTCGGAGACAGTAATGAAGACAGAAGAAGGCGTGCTCGTAGTCGTTACGATCACTTATGTAATCCCATCCTCCAGATTTAAGTCTAATTCCCCCTGTTAGTAAATGTCACCTCTATCTGCCACCAGACTCCGAGCACGCTCTGGACCCTCGGTTCTCTCGGAGTGTGTGTGTTTGCAAGTGTGCGTATGTGTGCACTGTTTGATGAAATAGCTTTGCCCCCACAGGGTTGATATTATTGTAAGTGAAAAAAGGGAGAGGGGGCAGAGCGAAGAGCTCTGCAAAGAATCCGATGTATCAGTAACCTCAATCATGTCCCACACCTATGGCTAACCTCGGGCTAAGTTAGGGAATTAACAGAGCAGCCAGGGAGAGATGCAACACTGCCTTTGACTTTGCACTTCAGAGGTGTGAGGCGCTTTGCCCCTCCTCTGGAGAGTCTTGAGAAAGACCATCATTATACATTAATAACACCAGAGAGTTCTCCCCCTCAGTCTGCACTGCCTCTGTTTGTGTCCCCTATTGATTTTCCACTGAATTCTTTGATGAGAGTATAGGGACGGACACTTTGATTACGTTTACCGTTATTCGGTGTGTGTGTCTGGGTGTGTGGATGTACCTTTTGTGCAGTTTGTTCCAGTGTACAGTGAATTTGCTCGTGCAGTGTATCTATATGAACAAATACAACAGTCAACTGTCCTGTCTATTAATGTGTACTGTGTCCCCATTGGCTGCCAAAACAAGTCCAACCCGTCAAGGCATGGCAAGACACAAGGCCTCTGAAGGTGTCCTGTATCTGGCACCAGCAGATCCTTCCTGGACTCCATGGATCGTAAAATAAAAATGAAGGGCTTTGTAATGTTCTACAAACCATTCCTGAGCATTTTTCTGCGGTTTGACAGGGTTCGTTATCCTGCTGAAATAGGCAACTTCCATCAAAGAACGTCAACCGAACTGCCAGAGTGAATGTTGGAAATGTACGTTTCTGCAAAAACAGTGATATGTGGAAACTTACTTTGCAACTTGATGTTTCTTTGTGTTCAGTTTTCAATTTTCATCTCAAAACTGTGTACTCTGGTTAGGTTAAGCCACAAAAATCACATGGTCAGGGTTGGGGAAAATATCGTGTTTTGGCTTAAAATACCTGTTTTGCTCATCACAAACAAGGCTGTTAATGTCCAGATTTCTTGGGACCAAGGTTTGTCACCACAAACACGGGTCCATAGTCCAGTTCTGACGCTCATGTGCTCATTGTAGGCATTAAGACAGTGGAAGACGGGCTGACATTTGCTCCACACCTGTATCAGTGGTCCTTGGTTCACTTGATGTCCTTCCTTTGACCACGTCTGGTAGATCGGACCCCAGTTGCAAAAAGTTGGGACGTTGGGACAGCATGTGATGGTTTGCCAATCTTTTTTGACATTAGCTGGATCTGAAACAGCATAAAGACTATATTTAATGTTCTACCTCATCAACATAGTTGGTTTTAGCAAATATATGCTGAACCTATCAAACAAGACGGGGGAAGTTGTGGAACGCTCCCAAAACACCCGAACAGCTGTTTATTCTCTATACTTGTTTGCTGAACCTCTCTGACAATCCAACTCGTTGATATTCGGCGCTGTTGTTCATGTTCCCATTACAATCCTCTCCTCCCTCAAACATGTTTTTTTTCCTTCCTTCCTCCTTATTTTCTTTTTTTTTCTCTCTTTCATTTTTGCAAATTATAGGCTTGGCATTTGGGCAAGGGCAGTTCACCCTGTTGGTTCTTCACAGTTCTGTGCATTTGTCCTGCTGCCACTCCATGCGTGAAAATTCAAACCAACAAAGCCGAGGGAGAAAAGAAAAAAAGGAAAATCTCAGAGAAGAACATTGAAACACGCGCAAAAACGCCACAAGAACACATGCTGGTTTGGATATCGGGACACATAAAACAGCAAAGCCAATAAGAGGCTGTATTGTTTGCGCTTAATTGTAGAGATAAGCAGCTCATCCTGGGAGACCTCTCCTTTTTCACTGAATGTCTCTGGCTGATCGGGTTTCAGTGACATTCAAAGATGGAGCCAGAACTGAGCACACACACACGATCACACACACACATTATCAGACAAAGACCTGACCATCATCTGGTGGAACCAAGGTCCGAAGGTTTTGTCCGGCTACATATTTGTGCCGTCCTCCATTATACCTTCCCCTTTGATATTAAAGCCTTGGCTTATTCATTTCAAGGGAAATTGCTATATTATTACAATATTTTGTCAAAAGCCCGGAAGGAGGAAGAGCAAATTGAATATGCGGGCAGTTTGTCAGCAAATGTGCAATGTTTGCAGATTTGTCTTTTTTCATCAAATAGGAAGCACGACCTCAGGGCGCGAAGAGACATTTAGTGTTAACTGCTTTTTGTTCCAGTAAGCACAAGTCAATATGTCCTTTTTGTTTTTTTTTACATGTGATTTATGACATACCTACACAGGAGTTCACGTACCACCATTTCAGATGATTTATGTGATTTATGTAAACATAACTCGGTGAAACTGGTGAGTTAGCCACCGTTTCAGTTTACCAAGATATTTGGATTTCCTGAATGTGGTCTTGACCACATTTATACAGATTAGAGAGGCGAAAATACAACAATGTGAAAGAAAATGGTGGACAATGTGACTGTTTAATTAAAAAAATAAATAAATATGAAATGTATGGCCTATATATTATGTCTAACATAGAAACTATGCACTCTTATATGCTTAATTTATCCCCCTCTGGTATAAAGAGTGAGAAAGTCAGAGGACGATGGACTTTCCCTCCAAAGACAGGAGTTCGTGTCCTGTTTGTGACCATTACAAATGATCTTATGTAAGTAAGTTAATTATGTAAATGACGCCTCTTTATGTGAGTAAGGTAGTTTCGTCTCAATACACAAAACTGACCATATTTATCTTAAGTATGATCTTTTCCTAAACCTAACCAAACTGCAACCATCTGACAACATTAGTAACAGTGGAAAACCTTTATTTTGAAAGTCTTATTGTATATTACATATTGAATATAATCATTTGTAATCATTTAGACTATATGATACATTATGAAAATGATTATGTACTATATGTGTCTGACTCTATAGATTATAAACTGTATTACATCAAAAACTAGAGGCATCTCTTTTCTCTCCCTTTTCCAATCCTTATTGTTATTCTCCAGTTGACTTCTTCTACTCTCAGTTCAGGAAACCGATTCCCTGAATCGACCTACGATGCCTTTTATCAAAGGAATGTGCTGCACGTTAAACGATCACCCACAACAGGCTGAAGCAGTATTTGAATGGAGATGTGATGAGTCAGGGTCGTTCACCTCAGCTGCCCCTGGGAGTCACATCTGATCAGATCCTGATGAGCTATATCAATAATAATAATAATCATGTGTTAAACCTTCAAGTTGTATTTATTCACATGTATTAATCACTTTTTATTGGTGGATTGTATCATGACATGAGAAATGAGTCACGCACTGTCTCTCATGGTTGTCTATACGAGCTTGTGGACGATTTGTTTAAGTTATTTAAAGCTGCTGGACTGTTGATTTCTTTGTGAAGGACTCTGGTCAGATTTTTCTTGCACAGATGCCTTTATTTGAAAATAGACAGTAATAGAGAGAGAGGGGGATGTGACATGCAGCAAAGGTCCTCCGGCCGGCATTCAAACCAGGGTCTGCTGCATATGTGGCATGCGCTCGTAACCGCTTGACCACCTGCGCTGCCCTCGGGTTGGATTTTTAACAACAGTCCAAAGGATGTAACGTTCTCGAGTGGCTCCACTCCGCTAAGAGAGCAACAGTAGCTAATGTTAAGTTCACAAACGGAGTCCGCTGACACGATAACGACCGGCGTCCGGCTCAGAACAGAAGCTCCACAGGTCCCCTTTAAAAAAAGAAGTGCGCGAGGATGTTTTTCTTCTAAACTTTAACTGTGATTGTTGCACAATTAGTCGTTAATATTTAATGTTATGGAGACAAAGATTTGAAACCAGGTTTTCAGGGACTTTAAAGAACACATAATTAAGGCGGGTATACAATTAAAAATCTTGTTTGGGGACGATTCTGCACCAAACTCCATGTATTAACTCAGTCTTTATTTGCAAACTAAGAGATAACAGAATGCTTTACATCACCCGTCACAACGTTTCATTAGCAGTCCTCGCTCCGAGACGGGCTGTCATCCATTAAAAACCTATTCCTTTAACAGCATACCCTCGATCCGCGGGTGGATGTCAGACCTGCTGATGGCGCACATTGTGCAGCAGTGACCCTGTTTTGCATTAAAGCCCGTCCCCCCCCTCCCTCCTGCGAGCGCAGGTTCATCACAGGGATGAGTAATAACGCGTGCCTCGGTCTCTGCGCCAATGATTAGGCCTCTAATCATTTGTCTATCAAACTACCTGGGCTGAGCACAAACATGACCACTTGTGTGGGCCACATTATTGACAGTAATGACTCTGTGTACGAGAGTGGAGGGGGGTTGGGGGGGTCTTTGTGGGCTGCCGAGCTGCCTGTCACCAGGAACTGAGCACACTGAAACCTGTCCAGCTGGGGATTGATTTCTGTAGGAACTGTGTTAATTTACACGTGAAGTCCGGGACATGAGCTCTTACGTTAACCCAGCTGAGTTAGTCGAGTTCCCTGTGATAATCCCTCCATAATCAATGTTTCACCATGAGAGAGAGGCGTGTTATCACTTTGTGCATGCATTAGTTTTAGTCTAAAGTGGAGTCTCGCTGTGCCCGCGGCCTCGCTGGAACTCAGCTTTACATTTAAAGGGATATTCCGGTGTAAATTTAATCCATGGTCTAACACACCGTGACACCGAGTAAGACTCCCCCTCGAGAGGTCAAGTTAGCTGACCGCTAGCTTAGCTAGTTTTAGCAACCTCAGAAAAGACCGCACGAAAACAATACACTGCAGCTTATGTCTCCAACTAGAAACCGCCATCAAAAAGCCACAATTAATGGTGAGAACAGCACCAAACTTCAGCAACAGTACATGTACAGTCCCAGCACACAGTACGAAGCCTCAAACATCTGCTAGCTTTGCTGGATTTGTATTATATGAAAATGCATGTTTATTACTCCTTTACTTCTTATTTTCCCTGTCAGCTCTCGATAATAAGAACTGAGCATTCCATGGAGTAATAATCAGACATTTTCATCCTTGAGCTGCAGGAATCCACTGCACTCGGTAATCGACTCGTCAGGGCTTCCCCACACAGGCAGGCTGCTGGAGGAGAGGGTGAGTTGTGCTGTGTTTTTAACACAAATCCGGCAAAGCTAGCAGATGTTTGATGCTTCGTACTGTGTGCTGGGACTGTACATGTACTGCTGCTGAAGTTTGGTGCTGTTCTCACCATTAATTGTGGCTTTTTGATGGCGGTTTCTAGTTGGAGACATAAGCTGCAGTGTATTGTTATCGTGCGGTCTTTTCTGAGGTTGCTAAAACTAGCTAAGCTAGCGGTCAGCTAACTTGACCTCTCGAGGGGGAGTCTTACTCGGTGTCAAGGTGTGTTAGACCATGGATTAAACTTACACCGGAATATCCCTTTAATAGTTGTTTACTGTATACGTCACATCGTCCTTGCACATTTAGTCTCGACCTTGTGTTATATACGTCCAGACGTCTCCAGTTATCTGGAGCCTGGCCTCGGATAAACTCCTGTGAATCTGGGGGAAGGGCTCTCCTGGTTTCAGATCTGATTTCTGGGAAATAAACGAGTTTAGTTTAATATTCTCTTTCATCTCCCCCTCCACTACACTGAGGTTCCTCTCCACTTAAAAACTCCCCAAATAAGCAGCTGTGCTTCTAAAGGCTGCCACCTCAATTAAAGAAGCGGCCAGGTGATGTCACACCCAGTCATTAACACTCTGACGTCACCGCCGAACAGAGTCAGGTGTCCGCGGCGTGACAACTTTTAGCAGATCTGCAGGATTTTATCGGCAGGATTGTGTTACAGTGACCCATCACACGGTTTGTAGTGTGCAGTGTTGGGTTGCGGTGGAAAAAGGAGGGTCCACGGTGCGGTGGAAGCGAAGTAGCGGGCGGGCTGGCAGCGGCGCAGCAGTCGAGGGCAGGGCGGCGCAGGGAAAGGAAGGAACGCTGCCTCGGAGCGCGCCGCGCGTAACGGAGGGACGCGGTGATTGACAGTCGGAGGCACGGAGCGCCCCGCGCGGCACGCAAGCGGAGCACGCACTTTCTCCCGGTTGCCGTGTTCGTCAAAGGCATCTCTGTGAGCCAGCAGCCCGATCAGCCCGGCGCGAATAAAGGAGTCTCTATCCGTCTTTGAGGCTGAATCTCGGTCTGCTCGCCGAATAAGTCGCGACTGGAAGCACCGCGGCCGCTCTGCCACCCGGTCCCCATCCCGCCGTCACCTGCTCAGTCAGAACTGGACACAGTGTGGGCTGAAAGTATCCTGGATACCGGAGTGGATGGACTTCACGGTCAGGTTTCACTTTGCAATCTGAGCCAAAGAAGATTTTGCCGATTCCTTGTTTTTTCTCCTGGAGTAAACGGACTGCGCCCGCTGCTCGGAATCATACTGAGGGGATTTTTTGGGTTGTTTTTCTGTTAAATCCTGTGTGATTGTGATGCGATTGTGAGTCAAGTTACAATCTCTGGAGCCTCTGCGCACTCCTTTTTTTTTTTAAAAAAAGATATATTTTTAGTTGGAATAACGGTGAAGACAAATCTGCGGACTCTCGGGAGGGAATTTCGGTGCGTAATTTGTGCGGTGCGTGCGGTTGGCGAGCCGCAGAAGTAGTTGAGCCTCCCTTCTGGGTTTTTTTCTTCACGTCCAGATACACCATTTTGCCATGGAGTAGGCTAACATCACATGTAAAGACTTCATTTGAAAAAAAGAGCGTCTTTTTTTTATTCTCCGTCGCCTGGAACGAGCAGGCGGATCTATGCGCAGATTCTCCGTAGGATGGTAAATGACCGATGGGGAATCATGAACAGCTCTTCTGAACTCGAAGATGGGACTCGGCACAAAAACCAGGTATGTTTCGCACTCGAACCGCACAGTTGCGCTGCGTCGGCTCGGTTCGGGAGGAGGAGTGGTGCAGCTGGTTGGCGCAGTGTTACCACGCCGAGTTTTGGGCGATGAGGCTGCGAGGAGACGGTATCTGCCCCCCCCCCCGCAGATCACACAATCCTCACGTCTCCTTCTGTTTGACACAAGGCTTCAGTGTGTTAGTTAGACTACTCGGGGTGATATTCGTGTGTGTGATCAGGCGGGTAGTTTTCTGTTTGCGCATCTCATCTCAGCTGAAATCTTCCCCCTCCTATAGAAACCCACTTGAATTGCGTGTCTGTTCGGAGCGCTGGAACATGGCACATCCATCGCACTGGGATGAGCTGAGGCGGGAGGAGGAGGAGGAGGACGTGCAGACGAGCTCACTTTGGGGAACAGTCAGTGTGTTTTCACAAGGTCAGGAGAGGGTTACTGACAGCCCGAGAGGGGAGAGAGGGGGGCTCCCCCTGGAACAGCGGGAATCGGATTTCGGGGACACTGAGAGAGAGAGAGAGAGAGAGAGAGAGAGAGAGAGAGAGAGAGAGAGAGAGAGAGAGAGAGCTTGGCGCCTTTGGAAAGATTTACCTTTCCTTGGTGTCCTCTTACCTGTGAGGCTGGGTTGTGTTATCATGCGACACATGAGTGAGAATAGAAAGAACGAAGAGAGGTGCTGTTGTAGAAAACTTCCCCAAAACGTTGAGACGCAGAAGAAAAAGTAAAGTGTTTATTTTGGGCACTTATTTTTAATTAATTGCTGTCTAGATGAATGTAGCTGCTGCAGAAGGGGAGGTGTGCAGGAAGTTGCTCACACACACATGCATGCGTTTGTCTGCTCTCTGACTGAAGCATGTGGGCTGCAGGTGGAAGGAAAGGTGGCACATCTCTTCTCCATAGCCTGACAGGTGCAAGATGAAACGCAGCTTCCTCCTCTTGTGATTTTCACCCCTCCAGTCTGAATCTCTCACACGGTGGCACTCTGACCCGGAGCTATAAGCTCCTGTACGCTCACATCAGCGCCTGTGATGAGTTTATCATACATCACTGATTTTTTTTTCTGTCCATGTGACCTCTCTCCTCCTTGAGGTGGAGCTGATCGGCGCCTCAGAGGGACCCGGCCATCCTTCAGCAAGCTGCTTTGCCTCTTTTATATCCACTTAAAGGTCACGCGAATAGCAAATGTCTCTCCCCTGGGGGGTTTTAATTCGCTGATTGTGTGTCTTGTAATCCCCCCCCACCCTCCCCCTCTCCCCAAAATCTCTGTCTCGGATCATTAAATCAAAAACAAACGAGGAAACTGATTAATTCAGATTCTTTTTCATTTCTTGGTGCGTCCTTGGTGAGAAACTCACTAAATGAGGCTGTGATGTGCTGAGTGGTGAGCCGAGAGAGGATGAAAAGGCAAAAAGAAAAAATATGTCCCATAACCCCGGCACTCACTCCGGATCAGACGGCGTCGGGGTGGGTGGAGGATGAGATGAGAGGCTGTGAGAGATGGGTATGGCTAATGTCGCTATCTGTCCCTCTCCTCCCCACATCTATCCGTCTCCTTCTCCTACACTTGTTATTTTTTTGCTATCACACACAGACACACTATAAATCCTCGCTCTCTGCCGGCGTGGCGGCCCGTCGCTCTGTGTAATCTTGAGCAGTAACAGCAGACCTTTATCTCCAGCCTGGTGCTATTGACACAGTCATTTCAGGCCCGGCGGGGAGGGATCGGTTAATAGAGATCTCTCGCGGCTCTCTCGTTTGTTTTGATATTACAAAGCGCGGCCCCGGTATTTGTCTCGGTGAGTCTGCATATTTGATTTGCGGCTGTAGGTGCGCTGTCGCCCTGTGCCCTTTCTCTAACAGATGGAGGCGAGTTAGAGTAAAGCGGAGCTTCGAGTGCGGCTTACAATCAGGCCTTGAGATCTTAACGCGCCGGATAATAGGCGGCGGAGGCCGAGGCCGCGTGGCTGCGTGGCCGGAGATGCTCTTTACTCCCGCGTAGGAAACAAATATCAAAGACACAAAATGGCTACCAGGAGCCGGAGCATAATGAGGGGATCCATCAGAGCAAGCTCCATTCAGAAGTAGTGAAAAGAAGCTCCGACCCGAGGAGAGTCAAGGCTGCAGCTCCTCGCCGCAGTAATGTGAGAAGAATTAAGGGTGTAAAACATTTGTTAAAGTTCTCGCTTGGTGTTTTTTCTTTTCTCCAGCATCGCTTCGGGAAAAAAAATGTAATTCCACACAAGAAACACGATAAACAAGAGATGTGATGTGATAAAAGCAGCAGTATTGATTTTTTTTTTGAATGCTGGCCAGATTTCTAATATATATGCTGTATATTTATAGCTGTGGCATCATTCTTCAATCAGCTGATCAGCTGTGAGCCGAGTCTCCTTTTTTTGTCTCAGTTTGATATCTTAAAGGGCGACGCCGCTCATTTTACACATTAAAGTGTGTTTACAGGTTTTTTGAGGACCACTGGAAAGAAAGTGGTACGAAGTATAAATTGTGTCTCCAGGGGAAGCTGCACGTGATCCAATAACTCGCCTCCAGTGATGTCACTCATGTGCTCAAGTTGCATTGTGGGTAATGTAGGCGACACGATATGTGAGCTTACTATAGTAGGTTGAAACTCGATCACTCAGTCAGTACAGCAGTGTTCTTCTTCCTTTTTAAAAACCTGATGCCTACATTACCCACAATGCACTTTAGCCAGTGAGTGACATCACTTCCACATTGTGTCAGTCATCCTTTAAATGTGATACGTGCACACCAACATGCCTTATTTTACAGTATGTGTGTCCGTCTGTTTCTCCTCATTACCAAACATGGCCCACACACACACACACACACACACACACACACACACACACACACACACACACAAAGTACAGCTGAGAAGTCAGATAGACCCGGCGGGGTTGCCTGCTCGGGGTGATCAATAACTCTCTGAGAACTCCAAACTTTCCAAAAGCACAGAGAGGTTTCTGTTTGTGTACGAGCAGAAGAGCC
>CM077800.1:4620025-4654923 GCA_039737535.1 Lagodon rhomboides
ACACGTTGCACGGCCTCCTCTCTTGGCTCGGCTACAGGGCTCGACGCGGAAAGGAAGCCCCAAAGCATCACCGAGGGCTCGCTCGCATCCAAACACAGCAGCTGTAATAGAACGTAATTGCACGTAATTGATTCGTGATTCTTGCTAATTGTGTTGATTTTGTGCACTGCGCATGCTTCAGCGTGTGTGTGTGTGTGTGTGTGCTCGCATGTGCCTACAATGACGTTATTCGCAGTGTGTGTGGGTTGAGCCTGCATGCAGACGAGCTCCTCTCGTGTTTTCATGCCTTTGTACGGACGCGGAGAAAGTAAAGCCGAGTAGGAAACATTAGTAAAGGTGCGACGGGGCAAGGTTATACTCTGCCTCCTGGAGCAGGTATTGACAGATGTGTCAGCGAACTGACCTGATGGGCAGAGTTTCACAGCAGAGGAGCTATCAGCGTGAGAGAGAGGGAGGGGAGGGAGGGAGGGAGGGAGGGAAAGGCATTAGATTTCCATCTGCAGGATTCAGCCCCTTGTGCATGTTTGGAAAAAAGCTACGAACGTGAAACCGAAACAAACTAAAGGAAAGACAAATGCGCGAGTCCCCTCCGCTATATTTTACCCCGTAATACAGCCGTCCTGCAGTTTATCACATCCTTCCCCGCTAAATCATCATTAAAAATGCATCGGGAATCACCTGTGAGAGGCAGACGAGAGGTGTGCAGATGGAGGGAAGAGAGTGGGCTGCGAATGAGGCCGAGTGGTGGAGTGAGGGATGAGAGAGACGCGGCGTGTGCATGTGTTACAGGGTTCAGTCATCTTGATGGACAACTCGCCGGGCCCCCATTCCGCTGACGGATCGGCCTCCATCTCCATATTTGCGGGCGAGGAGTGTCCAATCTCCTCCCGGCGACTTCAATCCGAGAGTTAAAGAGCTCGTGTGACGTTTGAGTCCCGCTTTAAGGGGGTCACACTTCCGACAACATAATGGACTTGTGCTTTTTCCCCCTCCCCTCCCCGCCCCGCCGCCGCGCGTCATTAATCAAGCGCTCGAACGCTCGCGCATCCAAGCACAACAAATCACGTACGCACGTGAGCGCAGTTCCCCCCTTTATGATGGGTTACGCGTCGGACTCAGACTGCAGAGCGAACAGTAAATAATAAGGGAATTAATTAGACTCTGAAAACCCAGTGAATAATTTATGATTAATGGAGGGGTTTAATCAAGCAATCAATCTGCTCTGACCACCGGAATCTGGGGCAGGAGAACGTCACGGGACAGACGCAGGAGGATGAGAACGCAGTTTTAACCACTTAAACACACGATCATAATGAAAACGGCCGGAGCACAGAAGGAAGCCCGGCGGCTAGCCCGAGCTCGTTGTTAAAATAGCGATGCTGGAGTGCGGGCGTCTGCTCCACGGCGAGCGTACAGAGGGTCTTTTTTATCTCGCCGTTAAACTGCCGGCGCCTGTGATTGAGCGACGCTGCTCTCGTACGTGGTCGTCTCTCCAAAAAATCACATTATCGGTTCTCCTCCGAGCCAAATGGAGTCATTTCGCCGGCAAACCGACTTCATATATTTACCTGCTAATGACTTGCTTAAGCTAACGTTGACAACATAATAGCGTCATTATGGGCCGGGCGCCCGTCAGGTGTCTCAAGGTTAATAGCAACATTAATTGAGTAGAAAAATGACGGCGGGGCCAAATCCTTGTTGTCACCGTTAAGTAGTATTTTTCTGATCTGTGCGTTGGGAAAAAAAAATTAATTGCCTCGTTATCCAGCTCCACGTTAGCGGAACGTGTCCGATTAACCTTAATGATGGCGTCATTATCACACACATATATTTTTGGTTCAGGGACAGGCACCCTTTAACCTCCTGAACCCGAGCGTCTCCGGTAACCGGGGGCAACGTCACATGTTGCATCATACACCATATAAGGGCATGCTAACCATGTAGCAACACAGTCATGCAGCACACCCACTTAACGGGAAGAAGCTCGGCTAAAAGCTCACGATAACCATTTTTACCTAATCGAAACACAGTTCCAACACCAAGCAACTAAATGAGCCTGCAGAAAAAAACACGCTAATGGCGCATGTCCGCAAAATTGCCGCTAGCGATTGCACTACTTCATGCTAACGCTACAAACAGCATGTCATATGAAAGCTGGGACGTTTTTTTGCAATGATGGCCACCACAGCTGGTGCCCTTTCTGCCCCTGCCCCTCAAACATCCCGAGTCCGCCACTGCATCCGCGACAGTCCATTACCGGCTGATAATATTGGCCCACTGACATATCGGTTGGGCTCTTTTACGAGCCCGACATGACATTTAAATTGACGACATCCTGCACTAAAAAACCAAATACAATCCCCCCTTCATCCAGATTGTATGCCACGAGGATAATACCGACCGCACACCGCGTCTCGCGGTCAGCGTATCTTCAGTATCATCTGCGCATTTAAAAAAAAAGCTTCCCCCGCTGAAGGATGACACCATGTTCACTCAACTGAATCAAAAAATGTGTATTTGTCTTCACATCTGTCATAAGCAGAGTGGGGAGAAGAGAGAAGAAAAAAAAGAAACGTCATGAAAGAGGTTATGTGACTGATAGGAGGATGAGAAAAGCATTAGGAGCGAGGATGGTTTTAGGAGAGCGATAAAAAATGAAGCGATGCATAAAATTTATTCGGAACGAGACAGACAGAGAGGGAGGCACAAAGAGATGCAGAGATGTATTTATTGCAGCCATCCTATTAAACAGTTATGACAAACTCATGGCTAATATATTAACAGACTTATCCACCAACATCCATTATTTATTCATCATCAAAAATTCAATCTGGCACACTGTGTGCCATTATTCAGATGTGCTGGGGGAAAGTGGCACATTTGAATAAATGAGGAATTGTAGGACTCACTCCCATGGCGTGTTGTTATTCCAAAATCCTCTCTTTAAATTATTCACACATTAAATCAATCAAAAAAATGTAGGAGATGGATTGATGTTTGGGGAAAAAAAAAAAAGAGAATCCCCTCCTCGGCTCACAGAGCTGGATTTATTATATCTTCACGAAGAAAACATTTTATTGTTCTTCGGCCCATTAAAAGAAAAAAAAAATCAGACTTATCACAACTGCTGGAAGTGGCTCTGTCGCACGCCATCTGGCTCGTTGTTTTTCATTAGCGGGGAAAAGGAAAACATTATGTTTTCTGCGCGTTTCAACTCCATCCCGGGGCAGTTTCCCGATCCACTCCTATAGACAAACTGTGGACAAACTCATATTTACTATATTCAGTTTGTCTTGTTTCCTGTGGTGAAATTCTGCACCTCTCGGCAAGACCCAAGTCTGAATGAGATTGGATATGGTAATGGAGAGCGCTGCTGCAGACCAGTAGTTTCTGCTGATGTTGTGGAACTTGGCAGCGTGGGGAACAGGACATATTCCTCAGAGAAACAAACACTCCCTTCCGTGCACGCAGACACATGAACCACACTCCTGCACATATTCTGCAGCTAGTGGAGGACATTACAGAAATAACAGCCACACACACGACCAGATTTCCAGTTTAAAACGCTAAAAAATGAACTAACTAATAAAACAAACTGTGAAGAAACATTGAAATGTGTTGATGAAGTTAGCATGCTAATCAGCTAGCCCCGGCCCGTCCTGTCCAGGCAGGCTCATTCAGCTAATAGGGCAACATGGCTGAGTACCTAGCTACAGACAAGGTTAGCTAGTCTACAGCCACACTGGCGGCCTCTGTGAGGCTGTATCTTGGCTAGCTGAATGCTAATGTAAGCATACTAACATGCTCAAAACAGCTAGCTACAGACAAGGTTAGCTAGTCTACAGCCACACTGGCGGCCTCTGTGAGGCTGTATTTTGGCTAGCTCAATGCTAATGTTAGCATACTAACATGCTCAAAACAGCTTTCTTTCACACTGCATGTTCGAGGTTCATTGTTATTCCGCCTTTAAGCGAGTAAGGAGGCACAGAACTGAAACGGTGAGACTTTGTGATACATGTCACGTCTCTTTTGTGTCTGGAACGACGGCATGCTGTCCAAATTCACACACATGCGGTGGGCCTTCTTTTACAGCGGTAATACAGGATGTTTAATGGGCTAATGACAATGCTAACATGCTGATGTTTAGTGGGTATAATGTTTTTATTCATTCACCGTCTAAGATAAGTTTATTAGCATGCTAACATTTGCTAAATAGCACTGAACATCAACAACAGCAGAGAGGTGTCGGGCATAAACCGAGGCTAGAAAAAGGAGTGGAAATAATGTGAGTGTTAAATGTACAAAGACGTTTAATTAGGCAGCTGAGAGGTTAGTGAAATCAGCCAGCATATTTATATTTGCTGACATTTGCTCCGAGTTGATGCAGGCGGTAAACATAATGACCACTTGTTCAGTATTATTCAATTAAATACACCTGTTAATTACCGACAACAGTTAAGGCTTTTAGCGCTACTGCTATGTCGAGATGTGGGTGTTTTTTTTTGGAGTCGGTGCTGCTGTTGTGTTCGATTGCGGTTGTTCCCGTTATTGTGTCCGACCGGTCACTTGACCTGTTGTCAGCGGTATAGTCGGGCGCCGCAATCGGAGCTTCACAATACGACTGAACGGTCCAAAACAGAAGCTTAAAATCTCCTTTTTCGAACTGAAACGACCCTTAACGGAAGACAGACTCTCCTTTGTGTCCCCGCTTGTCAATAATAACGGCAAACACTCCGTCTAACGTCTGTGTTCTCCGGGCTTGTGTTGTGTCTTAAGGGAAAGGGGAAAATGAAAGCGAGGTCAAGTGAAGTGTCTCTATTATTTATCGAAACCAAAGGTACAGCCTGTCAGGCTTCCGTATATTCTGTTGACTCACGGCGGTTTCAGACCATCAGAGAAAGTCTATATATGTACCCGTTTCATTAAATCCTGGCCCGAGATGGGCTCTTTAAACACAGCGCATGAAACATTAATACGCAATCCTGGAAGTGGATTTGTCAGATTTCAATATACTGTACAGCGGAGTATAAATAAGCATAAAGAAGTGATATTAAATGGGTCGGGAGGATAAGTGATTTCAGTTTTGTTCCAGGCATTTAAGGGAATGGGGGGGGAGGTTAACAGAAGCATGACAGTATTACAGATTGAATTAGTCGTCGTTTAACAATTCAAATGTATGGATACCGTCGTATATTCAATTTCACTCCCATCACGGGCGGATTATTAAATCAGAGCGGCCCGTGCTATTATTCCAGTCGCCATTTGTTGCTTGTATTCATTCATGCTGTTGTAACCAGAGACGTGATTTGTCCTCCATCTGTGCATTCTTATGTTTTTCAGATCTTCTTTCTTGGCTGGTGAGAGATTATGTAATACAAAAAAGCAATTCAGAACAAACACTGCCTTCTCTTTCGTCGTCTTCAGGTCCTCCTTCAGTCGAAAACTGTGTTTTAACGGTTGAATCTTTGAGCTTCGCCGCGCAGGAATGATGCACGGTTAAGGCTAATTTCACGTTCGTTGCTGAAACTTTCTAACCTGACTCTCGCCAGATGAATTTCGTTCCGCCTCGCTCCACTCATCCATCTGGGATCGCTCCATTGGAGATGTGTTTAAAAAATCCTTGCATATGATTGGATAAACCACTTGTCTGTCATCTTTATTGACGTGCTACTTCAACCACTCACATCGAAACCAACCTGTGACGCTGATGAGAGCGACGTTCTTTTAACGAAAAAATATTGGGTAGGTTGGACAACACGGATGAAACAGCAGCATCAATGTTGACGCTTGCTTCCTCGATGCGAGCCGCCATTGTTGTCTGAATCAAAACAGTCGCTTCTCCGCTACGTCACATCTATGAAACTCCCGCCCGGCGGTCCTGATTGGCTCGACCATAAAATCCGGAGCCGAAATCCCTCCCAACGCGGAGCGATCCCAGATGGATGTGAGTGGAGCTAGGCGGAGAGTCAGGTTAGAAACTTTCTCTGTGCTCGTTGAAAATCTGGTTTTAAGAGGCGCGATTTGTGACATCACAAATAGTTTCGATATCCTGGTGCAATATTCAGCGTAGTGTGGTGTGGAAACTTGAGGATCCCAGTGCACATACACTGAAAATTGACTTAATAAGTGCCATTTTAAGGATTTTAACGTGGTAATTAAACATTTTCCTGGGAAATCAGAGACGTTGTATGTACGTATGTCTTCGTACATGCATGGAGGGGATCTTTAAATGGCGATTATCCGTCCACGCCAGATACCAGTTACTTGCAGTTCCGCCATAAGTCTCGTATTGTCGAAGGCCCTTATAGAGGCTGTCAGCACAGCACAGTCTCGGCTATTTGTCTGCCACCTTTAGCACAATCTTCCTTACAGATGCGATGACTTATTGATGAGGTTTGCAGGAGACGGGGGGGGGATCGTCTGCTATCCGGAGATATTTTCAGAGAAGCGGCTCTCGGAGAATAAAAAAGTTAGAGAGATATTACAGCAGGCTGTCTGAGTTAGCCTCACTTATTACTTTTCATCATTGAAGTTGTCAGTCGACAGACACAGTAATTGTCACGTAATCACTGGCAAAGCTGGAAAAATGCTCCTCGGCTTTGTTTTGGTTCGCGCAGCGTCTTTTCTTTAAAGTGTCTTTAATCCTTCCCCGGCATGTTAAACTTTCTCTCTCTCTCTCTCTTTCTGTCTCAGCCGCTGTCGTTTGAGGAGTTTAGTCTGGCGGGCCTCTCACATCCGTCTATAATGTGCTAACATAAGAAATCAATCAGACTCGCGGTATTTCTACATTCCCTCAGCTCGCATTGATTTATCGAACAGATGAAGAGAGAGAGTCTTTAAGCGTCGGCGGTGAGGGGTGATCGAGGGGAAGGGAGGATGACGCGACAGTGACGGATTTTTTTCGGAGATGACAGGCGAAGGAGGAGCAAAGAAAGAGGAGGGATCGCCCCCTCGCCGACCTTTGTTTTGGTCGGATGACGCGGTTCACCTCGGGGGTCAGCGCGCTGTCGGTCACGAGCCGGCCACCACCGGAGAAAATGATGATAAGGTGTTTTTTATATTTTCGATGGGGTTTGCTGCGCGCTGTGGTTTTTTCTCCAGCGCGCGGGGCATGACAGCAGCTGTCAGCGCCGTAGCGGGGAGAGGTCGGGGGTCACGGAGATCGCGGTTGCGTAGGTTCCCACCAGCAGCGGTAGAAAGAGGAAGAGAAACTGCTCTCTGGTGTTTTTTCTGATGCTGTTTGTCGGTATTATTCATTTTATGAGACACTTTCATGTCACAGTCTGCTTGAAATTTGGACTCGACTGATTCCTGAACATCGGTGTTAAAACGAGGGATCTTTTTAAAAACACTGTTTTTCCAAACTGAATTATTACCATATTAAAGTGGTAATTTGCACCTAATGCATTTTGTAATGACTTCTCGACTGTTGTCACTGATTTGAGTGACTTTCAATCTTAACTTTTTAATTTTTGAACCCAAAACAAATTATCTCGCCGCTCATTCATTTCACATTTCACGCGCTCAGGCCTCTGAAGCGACGCCTCAACGGTACATTTTGCTTTTTTTTTATACATCTCAAGAGTGAAAGGCTTGTTTATCCTGTTTTTTGGAAGACATGTCTGCGAGAGGAGGGAGAGGAGGGGGAGAGCGAGTATAAAAGCTCAACAGTAGCTGGGTGTATTTATATCAGAGGCGTACACTTAGAGACACCATAGGGGCCTGATGGGGATGAGGATTGAAGTGGATTACGGAGATAGGACGGCACCGCCGAGAGAATGAAACGCTATGTTTATATTAGGCTTTCGTACAAAAAACACACGAGTGGTAAAACATACGTCCGTCCGCGACCATATGCGGCTCGGCTGAGTGCCTCCGGCCGCCCTCGCTCGCACGCGGAGAGGCTGCGAGGCCGATTGAAGGGGTTAAAGAGGAGATTAAAGTGATAATGTACATCTCTAATCCGCAGCATTTTCAGAGGGCAAAGAGGCACAAAAAAAAAAAACTACCGCAGATCTGGACACGGAGACGGGCGCGTCGGTGGCCGTCAGGGTCAGCAGTCGCCATGGCAACAGATTATTCAGAATAATTATCTGCCATATGCGCCTTGTCACAATTAGAAGTTGGCTGTGAGCCGGGTCGCGGGTCAAACGCTGATCAGAGTATCGGGAGGGGTTGGTGGCGAACATCACCCCCCGCGCCGTTTATTAGAATAAAGTTCAGCTCGCCGATCGCATCTGTCGCACACACACACACACACACACACACACACCGACGAGCAGGAAGCGTCGAGAGATCCGACGCCACCAGCCGCATCACTTTGTCGCACCGACTGCGCGTTCGGAGCCTCCTTTCTTCAATAATAGATCTCACAAAATGAAAAATCTGGAAATGAATAAAATGGATTTATGATTTCAATCAGAATGCTAAGCTCCCAGAATCGACTTTTTTTGGGTAGGGGGAGGAGGAGAGGAAGTGACTGTGTGAGGAGAGAGTGGAGTGGCGTGCAGGAGGAAGGAAGGAAAAAAAGGGAAAGTTTTGTGGTTTGTTCTCCAGACCAAGCCTTCCATTAGGAGTCCAGACGCTTTAACTCATCGCTGCAGCTCTCCCGCAGGAGTTTCACAGAGAATGCTTCATTTCCTATAAAGCCGTGTTCACACCGGCACCCTGGGAAAAGCGGCAACAAGGTGCAAAGTGGTTTATCCATTATAGTGGATCATTTATTCCCTCACTTTGGCCCATGTGAGAAAAAGTCATTTGGAGTGAGATACCTCTCTCTCTCCACGCTGTTTACCGTCCGCTGGAGCGGAAACGGCAAAAAAAAATAATCTCTTAAAATCGCTGTCGGTTAATTTGGAAATGTTTTGCTGTGATTCTTTTTCCATCTTCTGTTTTCCTCTCCAGTCATCAAAAAGAAGATTTACTCTCGTCCCTACAGCTGAGTGGTTCAGTTCTACGTAGAATGGACTGAAGGACGAGACATCTTGTGTCCAGCAGTTAAACTTGTGAAATTAAATATAGGAGGTTATGTTTATGCATAAAAAACGCTAAACGGATTCCCCCTAAAACTTGGATGGAGGAATCGGCCGTTAATTTAACAAAATTTTTCCAGGAAATCTTTAACATCAACATGGATTTTTTTTTCTTCTGTTTTTTAGCAATTTCATAATTTCTTTCAGGGATCTATGCATGGATCCTGATCAAAAAAGTCATATTTAGGTGGTTGGTGTTGATGAATGAGTACTACACAGTATATTGGATCAGGCTCAGTTGAATTAAAGGGGACCTTGGTGGAGGTAGGCGCTCTACGGAGTGCCATTCTAGCTTACATTTTCATTTTTAGGGCATTTAGCTTTTGTCCAAAGAGCCTGTGAATATTCTCATTCATCCAGGTCATAGTTATCTCAAGGAAATTGAATCGAATGCAACTGGATTTGGTTTTTGTCTTGAAGACGTTTCACCTCTCATCCGAGAGGCTTCATCAGTTCCTGCTCGCTTAACTTTAACATTAACATGAGATTTTTTCTTCTTCTGTTTTTTCGACAATTTCATAATTTCTTTCAGGGATCTTGATCAAAAAAGTCATATTTAGGTGGTTGGTGTTGATGAACAGACGCTTTTGTCCAAAGCTGACCAGCACATCAGGAGCAGTTTGGGGTTCAGTGTCTTGCCCATGGACACTTCGACATGCAGACCAAGGGAATCAAACCAGCGACCTTCCGATAACAAGACGCTTTAGTTTCTTTTAAAAAAGTCTGAGTGTGTTTTTATAATGAGGGGAAAGGAATAGTTGCCATTTAAATACATTTTTAAATCCACTTTTCTCTGCAACAACCACATCAGATGCAAGTTGTACTCATTCATAAATACCAACCACCTAAATATGACTTTTTTGATCATTGATCCCTGAAAGAAATTATGAAATTGTTGAAAAAAAGAAAAGAAAAATAGAAAGCGAGAATGATTTCCTGGAAAAATTTGTTGAATTAACGGGGTCTATAGATATCTTTATAATGACAGACGTATCAAGGGGAACCTTAAACACCTCGTACTTTCCTTCCCATCGTCACACTGTAGACACGCGGTGCAGTCAGCTGGAGAACATCCTCACGTCACCCGTGGCGATCTCTATTCAGAGAGCGTCTCCGCTTCCACCCTTGGGTTTGGTAAGACCCGGTCCGAGGGTCCTCCGAGGCGCGAAACGTGACAGCTTAGCCAGTTTTTAAAAACTGCTCGGGATCCCTCGGGCCGATCACTGCGAGCTGTCAGATCGAGTGAGACGCACGGCGACGCCGTCTCCCTCTGATCGAATGTGTCACATCGCGGCGGGCAGGATCACAGGGCGGAGGCGCCGCCGACACGTTTTCGGAGCGAGCCTGGATGTGTTCAGACAAGCTACTTACGCTTAAACACCAATTAAGCCCCATGCTCTACTTACATCTACGGTCTATTAGATTGTCACCCATCACTATTAGGAGACACTCAGAGCCCTCTGGCATTCTGGGAAAATAATTACATTCTTTCTGCGTCATAATTACTGCCTTGAAAGTGTCTCTCTTTCGAAACACTAACAAAGCTCACTCCTCTCCGACTCGCCGGTCTTCTCTCTCCCCGAGCTCTGCCTCGCTCGTCTCTCGCCTGTTGTCTCCGGAGACGCTAATGAAGTGGTTTTAATCTTGTAACTCCAGAGGAGTTGTCAGCGAAAGGACGGCGTTAATTAAGCTCTCGCGCGGATTCCTTTTCTAAAGTTTCATCAGCATCTTCTTAAAGCATCTTCAGAGTGGGCCCCGCCACGGAAACGCGTTTACCACCAGCAGCGTCGCCGCCTGTTGCCGTGTGACTCGTATAGAATCGGCGTGCGGCGTGGGGATTAGGATGCGTCTTTGGGAAAAATTTGTTGATTAGTCCAGAATGAATTTAATTCAGTGTTGTGCTCTGGAAAACTTTGATAGCACGTTGATTTCCCCATCCGCAACTTTACCCGACTCTGTAAACACACGCGGATCAGAACATCTCGGATCTTCTCGCTGTGTAATCTCTATAGGAGCTCACGTTTTGTCTCGTCGTGCTGCCGAACAATTAGAGAATCTATGCATTAGTTACTGGGTCATTCCATGAAATCGGTGCCTTTTGTGTCCCCAAGAAATTATCAGTCATAAAATTACAGAAACAACAAACAAAGATGTAATTTGAAAATATAACATTACCATGTCTTCTCTCCTCAAAAATTTGTGAAACAGTGTTTTTGGTAAAAATATATATTAATTGTAATAAATATTTACCAATTTATCGGTGTCCCCTAATTTCATGTCAACCCTGTTACCCTAACCAAAAAACCCTATCAAAATAACGGTACATTCTAGATTTGACATGATTTACAGGAGGTTGCATCATCTCTGAACCAGGATGCTAACAGCTCAGTGACAAGTAAGTTTTGCTCATCTCTGATGTGCTATTTTTGATGTTTTTTCAAGGTTGAACCAGGGGGACAAGCATACAACGTCAACCCTGTTACCATTTTTTAACATATAAATCCAAACAATCATTTATTTCTCATAATATAATCAATATGTACATGTAATTTCCTTTCAAAGTACATAGCATGTGCTTTAGCTAACATTTGTTTTAGCTAGCAATGGGCAAATTAGCTTGAAATGGTCAACCCTGTTACTGTCAACCCTGTTACCTTTCCAGTAACAGGACTTGACTAAAACAGTTATAAAATATGAAATTCCATAGCTGAGATGGCACAATATAATTTCTTGTCATTTTAAACTGTCTTTAATTCCTGGCTACTGAAAAAATAGCAATTAAATATAATTAAAATTTTAACTTTTCAAAGTTGAAAAGGCACCGATTTCATGGAATGACCCCACTGCCTACACACTGCAGCGAGTCAGACACGAAGCAACTCTGAGTTATTATTCGGTTCTGGTCGGGTTCAGCTTGTCTGTTACCTTCCACGCGGTGAGTGATGTTGAGCAGCGTCCAGCCTCACTCAGCTGATCTGTTTTGATTAAGTCCCCGCCTTCGTCACAATGTTCATTTGGATTGCTTTTTTTTTTTTCTCTTGCATTCACGGGGAGAAAAATGACAGTTCCTTTTTCCAAACAGCCGGAGAGCGAGCCGCCGCTTCTGCTCTCGTATTTGCCGTCTCCTGAATCCCCGGGATTCAGACTGTTGACTTAAGATCTTAGCTTTTCAGAATAAAGTGTACCTTCATTTTTCATCTCCCTCCTTCGACAGCTTCTCTTGTATTTTACCAGCTGAAGCCGTCACAGGTTCTGTTTCTGACTCGGACAATAGCAGTAAAGTCTGGCGGACTCCATTAAACCTGCCGTCATTAATTGTAGCCACTTCTCAAATCTACCCAGTTTTTTTTTCTGTATTAAGAGTTAAATTGCTGCATAATTTCCGATTAATGGACGCGACGTCGCAGCCGAACAAGCTGAACTAATTAAATCACCAGTTTTCCGAGCAGAAAATAAAGGGAGCGATCATCTCAGGTCAGCGTGACACCGCCTGTGGCAGGTACATTAATTAGATGTGCCTTCAGATAAGCTTAACGGAGGTTCTTCAAACGCGATTTTCGGATACGCGCTTCATCATTTATCGGTTTGTTCTCAGTTTTTGCGAAATGGAAATCGAAGAACAAAGACTGTAAAACTCACTCTTTGCATATTTGCTTTCCTGATGACGTGGAAGGTGGTGCGTAGTTCATCTTTTATTAACTTATTCCTCTTCAGTGATGGTAGCAGTGTCTTATACATCATTAACGTCTTTTTTTTTACTTAGCTAGCTTAACTAGCTAGCTGTTAAAACTCAAAATCAGCTGGCAGAGGTGCAAACTCCTAACAACTCTCTACTGTCTTCTCTTTGTCCGATCCTCTTTCTCAAAATCAGATTCCCAGAGTGCACCTGAAGATCGACAGGCGCGTAGGAGAGACCGGAGGCCGACTACTGTCCACTTTCACTTTCAAGGAAGTTTATTGACAAGAACGTTTCGGTACCGAAACGTTCTTGTCAATAAACTTCATTGAAAGTGAAAGTGGACAGTGTGCGGGAGTCTCTTTCTTGAAAATCAGATTCAAAAGGCATCCAAAATAGGAAGATTTAAAGAACGACAGATTAGATATTAACATACGTTAAATAACACACATAATTATTTACAGACTCTGGACTGCCGGTCCCAATCTGACACCAGACACGCAAAGATAACCAGCCACAGTCTGTTCACCCTGCCGCCGTCCGGCAGAAGATACAGGAGGATCTGACTACTGAGCGTCTTCTTTCCTCTGTGAGGCTCCACTCAAACCCAGTTTCGTCGTGCGACCCCGGCGTGAACCTCGGATCCTGCGCGAATCGTCGTCTTTTACATTCATCTGCCCCCGATTTCATGATTTTCAAAACCAACACCAACTCCCACGGAGGCTGAGACGATCTCATTCTGCACGAGTTGATAAACGTTTCCGTGTCGCTGATTCCCCCTCCTCGAAAAAAAAGAGGCGTCGATCGAACGCCCCAAACACTCTGCATCGAGAGGCCCACGTTCTGCAGCTCATTGACCGTTCGCTTCCTGAAGGGTAATCTAGCACAGGAATGTAGAACGCCTCCATCACGGTGAAGGCCCCTTTTTGAGAAAATTGCTTTTGTATTTACGAGGAGTGCCACTTCCAGAAGCAGCACAACACTGTCGGCATGGCAGGGTTTAGCTTCGTAAACGCTAACCAGAGTCCAGTCAGAAACAATACTGCCACGTTCACTTTTTACTGGTATAAAGTCAGGAAATACAACTGCTTCTCTTCGAGCGTAATGAGCAGAACCTCGCCGGAGTCTGTCGGGAGCGAGCGCCGATTTATTTTTCTATTCTTTCACTTCATATTTTCACAGCCCCGGACAGCACAGGAGAGGTGAGACATCGCGCTCTGGAGGTTAAGGGGAACCGCTTGTTTGTGAGAAACCACAAGTCGGGTGTGTGATGGGAAAGTCGAGTTCAGGCGGGAACCCGTGACCTTAAAAGACCAATATCCACTGCGGCACGACCTCCCCTCGGGGGAGACGGGAGGGGGGACACGCGGCACTTACCACCCGATAGCACTCAGCCGACACATCCTTCGGTCACGCACGTGCACACACACACACACACACACACACACACACACACACACTGACATAAATACTTGCGGGTTTTTTTTCTTTCATGCTCAGAAGCGCATTTATCTCGCACCATCAGCATCAAAATCCGATCTGCCAAGGTCAAACTGGCGAGATGTAGGCCGACTCCCGCCTACGAACACACACACACACACACACACACACACACACACAGATAGATGGACAGGCTGATAGAGACACACACACACACACACATAAGGCCACCTGATGTGCGACTCGAGCGACGACCATAAGTCACTCTGCGCGGTAGGCGTTCCATGACGCGTCGACACCAGTATCCATAACACTCATGTTTTATTTATGAGCGCCTGTATGGTTTTTTTTTTGCGCGTACGCGACGTATGCAAATGTGTACATTACGGAAAGGCAGCTCTCCATTTCTGCCTGTTAGAGGAAGCGCCTGCCTTCTTATCACGCCGCCATTAAACCAGCAAGGCTGCGGGGCGGAGATCCATCTTGTCTTTTAATGGCGTGTCTTCGCGTGCGTGCGGCGCATAAAAGGTGCGTCTTTCCGATGTCTCGTCTCCGGTATGTGTGGATGTCGTCGCCGTGCCGGGCGTGATTGTGGCGGTGTGCACTTAACCGCGCAATCAGGCGACCGTAAGTGGCCCAGCAATTTCAAAAGGGAAGAAATTGAAGTGGGGGACGAGCGGCGAGGAGGCGGAGAGAGAGACGCGAAGTTGGAATGCGAGGCATCCTCGACGAGAATCAATTCGATTAATCCCGACGAACAGTAAAGCGAACGGCGTCGTAATTACCTCCCCGCTATTTCATGCCACAATGAGTGTTGTTCCTTCGGCGGAGGTATCTCTCTGCTCGTGTGCGACGCAGCAGCAGCAGCCAGGTGTTCGTACGGTTCTCGAGGATGATCACAGAAGTGCTGCTTTTGCATTTATAAACCCCCATTAGAGAGCGTTTCTGCCTGATGTGTGTGTCTGAGCAGTGTGGACGTTTCCACAAATCCTCCTCACATGGTCCTGCATCTCGCACATGAAAGTTTAATTCCAAGTCGAGACGAGTCAGGTTTGTTTGCACGGCCCCCGATTTTACAGTCAGCGTCTCGACGGGCCGTGCGAGGCCGCGGCGGCAACAGTTTCTGACTCGAGATCTCCGTGAAAACGACAAAAACGGCGTTCAGGACGGGAATTAGAAAGAGAGATCCTCCATTTTTTAGATGGCGGAGGATGTCAGGACCAGCAGTCAGGGAAAAGAAAATCAGATAATGAAAATGAAGTGGTCACATCGACTGTAACCAGATGTAGTAGATGGCTGGCCTCCTTGAGCTTTTCTCTTTTAAACGTCCACATGTTTGGAGCGCTGCCACGTCTCGGCTCTGAACGAACGAACATTAGATTAGAACAGATAAGGAGGCGAGAAGCACGAGTGGTCGCAGATCATCTGCGTCCTGAGAGAAGAAGGGCGGCGGCGGTAAACGCCACGACACTGAGGATGTCAGGACCGGCAGTCGGGGAAAAGAAAATCAGATAATGAAAATAAAGTGGTCACATCGACTGTAACTAGATGTAGTAGATGGCGGCCTCCTGAGCTTTTCTTTTTTAAACGTCCACATGTTTGGAGCGCTGCCACATCTCGAACAGATAAGGAGGCACGAAGCACGAGATCATCTGCGTCCTGAGAGAAGAAGGGCGGCGGCGGTAAACGCCACGACGGCACACCCCCCCGTGCGAAAAAATCGAAAGGCCCCCTCTTTCAATCTCGCCGTTTCACTTCACGCTCACACACCAGCCGCTCTGACCTCACGGTGATTGTGTGCTTTATAATAGCGGCTGCGGCGATGTGCTTTCTGCATTCCAGCGTGTGTGTGTGTGTGTGTGTGTGTGCGTGTGTGTGTGTGTGTGCGCGCCTCAGGGACAGTGGGTGACAGACTCGCTCCCCGTGTGTGGCCGATTGCAGCATGAGCTCCAAGGACAAGCAGTGGAGGGTAGAGCGGGTGATTTGTCTCTTAGGATTGAACTCATCTCCGCGGCCTCCCGCAGGCCTCTCCTCCCTCTCCTCCCTCTTCTTTCTCTGCATGCTGTCTGTTTTTTCTCTTTTTTTTTTTTTGAAGGTGAAGAGCATTTTTCTCTCCGCGTTTGCATGCGTCCGTTTTTTTTAGCTGATGCGGCCGATTGTGTTTTTGTGGTATTCACACGGTTTGTGTTGCATTCGAGGACACGTCCGCCCGGCGAAGACGCTCAGATTTGTATACAGATATGACACAAAGGGGAGGAAGATGTAAGTCTGTGAGGTTTTTTTTCCCTTGAGCCACATAATGGAGCCGAGGTCGTAGTACGAGTGAGGAGTAGATTTGCAGAGACAGATAAAAAGCCATACTTACTACTAAGCAACATCTGATTTGTATTTATCAGGGTGAGGTTATAATTTAGGGTCCGAACGCAGAGCAAGCACAGGAGGCAGGAAATGGGGAAACAAAAGGCGAGTTTTTATTTAATAAAAAGCTGAAATATACAAAAAACAGGAGAATAAACTAGTCAAGGGCTAAACAAAGTAGCAACTAAGGCTAACGCAAAGTTCAAGTCAAAATCCAAGAAAAAAAAAACGAAAAAAGAAAAAAACGCTCAAAGTTGGGTGAAATATCCTTATATTTGTGATCTGGTCAGGATTTTGACAAAGGATTACTCTAAAAGTACACAGTGAGAGTACTTCATATTATACATGCAAGTAGTCTAGGAAGTACTTAGTTCAGTAGTGCATGAATCTTGGACTACTTATGGAAAATAAGTTTTTTATTCCACCTCAAAGTTGGGCGAAATATCCTTATTCTTGTTATCTGTTAAGGATTTTGACCCAGGATTACTCTAAAAGTACACAGTGAGAGTACTTCATATTATGCATGCAAGTAGTCTATGAAGTACTTAGTTCAGTAGTACATGAATCTTGGACTACTTATGGAAAACAAGTTTTTTATTCCACCTCAAAGTTGGGCAAAATATCCTTATTCTTGTGATCTGTTAAGGATTTTGACAAAGGATTACTCTAAAAGTACACAGTGAGAGTACTTCATATTATGCATGCAAGTAGTCTAGGAAGTACTTAGTTCAGTAGTACATGAATCTTGGACTACTTATGGAAAACAAGTTTTTTATTGCACATCAAAGTTGGGCGAAATATCCTTATTCTTGTGATCTGGTCAGGATTTCGACAAAGTATTACTCTAAAAGTACACAGTAAGAGTATTTCTTATTATGCATGCTAGTAGTCTTTGAAGTACTTAGTTCAGCAGTACACGAATCTTGGACTACTTATGGAAAATACGTTTTTTATTCCACCTCAAAGTTGGGTGAAATATCCTTATTCTTGTGATCTGGTCAGGATTTTGACAAAGAATTACTCTAAAAGTACACAGTGAGAGTACTTCATATTATACATGCAAGTAGTCTATGAAGTACTTAGTTCAGTGGTATATGAATCTTGGACTACTTATGGAAAATACGTTTTTTATTGCACATCAAAGTTGGCCGAAATATCCTTTTTCTTGTTATCTGTTAAGGATTTTGACAAAGGATTACTCTAAAAGTACACAGTAAAACTACTTATCAATATATCAAAATATTGGTACGGACAACTGCCTCCCTCCCAAACTTTGGTTGTGACTTGTCCCTATCGTCCCCATGCAAACTTACGCCCATGATATAAACAGAGAATCCTGTGTTAAAACAGTGAACAGGGAGCTTTTATGCACCTCTCTACTTTCTGTTACCCGTGAATATACTGTTATAATGTTGGATGTTGATATTAAGCTCGGTCTCAGGTCGAATCGTCTGGTGTGTTGAGTTTCCCCGTTCCTGCCACCGGTCCTGAAATAAACCTGCATTCGGGTCCACCTGCTCTGCTTCAGTGTGACACTCAAACACACTGCAAAACAGCATTTAGATGGGTTTCGTGTGGAGTTTGAGTGGCTGATGACATTCAAGTTTTATACTCCAGCCGCTAGGACGAGGACTTTACCACCCGCTTCATGACACAAAACGGGATCCTGACTAAAAACGAGAGCAAACAGACGACTGCTGCACGGGCTGCTGAATGTGATGAGAGCGGTGTTTACTCTGCCAGCGTCTGTATTCTGTTCTGCAGACCGCAGAGATTTGGGTCCGGGATATTTTAGAGGACACATCCGTTGTGGACGTGAAGGACAGTATGGCGGCGTTTGCCAACTTCAAAGGGGACAATTCCCTCCACAGCTGACGGCTGGTGACAAGGCCGGACACTTTTTTTAGGGGGATAACTTGGCCGCCGGCACATAAATAATTGTTACACAGGCTACCAGGAGAGACGCCGCTTTTATTCGGGAACAATAATAAGTACATGAGACGTCAGCAGATCCATCACTAGTCTGTTCTTTACGCCCTCTGTTTGATTTTCATTCACTTTCCAGTTTACGTTTTTGGCCAAACAGAGTGAATCGATGGAGACGAGCTCTCCCTGAGTGTTTTTACGAGACAGTTTTCTCAGTTTCTGCAATCTCCTTTGCTGATTGGTTACATCTACTCAGAGAAAGAGGTGTAAAATAAAGACTTATAAAGACGTATAAAGACTTCCCTCTGGCCTACAGAAGACAAACACATTTAAAAACGGCACAATTACAGCAGGCAATTAACAGACTTAAATTGGAAGGCATGAAAATGCTGAAACGGGACCTGTGCTGCTCATTTCCAGATCTATATTTTCATTCTGGGACTTCACTTTGCCCTTTGCCCCCTCAGGTCATCCAGTGGGAAGTAAGCCAGTTAGATCCCGTCACCAAAAAGCCCCCTTTCCACTGACTGGACAAAATTCCAGTGGGCTGCGGAGCCAGTCTTCGTAGTGGCCAAAACGTGTAATTACATCGTCATGTGATGCGCTGGGGCCCCAAAAGACTTTTTCCCACAAGCTAACATGTGATGTGTGAAATACACATCTGTAAACCAGTAGATACGATTTTTTCTTGAGCGTCACAGCCCTCCACACAAAATGTCTTGTTTCACTGTCGGAATTTGAGCCATTCGGTCCAATAAAATCTGCACAAGTCTAGAAAATTATGTCATCGCTATTCAAGTTAGCTCGGCGCTAAACAGGAAGCTAGTTGGTCTATGGGCCGCACAATGAGGAAGCTATGCAGAAGACAGTCGAGTCATTTTGGCGTTACATTACTTTTGCATGCCCGTCCCTTGTAGCCTACCTCATTATTGGAACCGTGAGCCACTTTTAATAGAGAGACTAAGAGGACGGGCGCGTCCACATATCACCTGAGTCGCATTTAAGACCGCACTTAAATCCAAACTGAACTGACGAGGGGGGGCGAGGTGCAGGTGGAGAAACACAGGTGAGGGGTAACGAGCCGGGAAAGGAGCGTGTAGACTTGCAAAAAAAAAAAAAAAACACGAGGAACAGGGAGGGACTAACGAGACGGATGCGAGACAGGCGTGGAGGGAAACTCCGGCAGGGACACGAGAACACAAGAGGGAAACACACCTCAGTGTTTTGTAATAACAGAGTGAAATGAACGCAGAGTAAAGAGGTTTGGTCGTTGATTACTTGGGAATTAAGCTAACGTAATACTGTGGTAGCTTACCTTCCCACTGCCTGTAAAGTTTAGTGCGCCGTGTTTCTTTTATGGGCAATATCGGCATAAATGATGATCTTGGTGATAAGAACTTCTGCTGTAATAACTTCCCAGTGGCCTGGCAACACATTTTCCATATACAGTACTTAATATAGACAAGGTGGGTAGCGTATGTACTCAAAATATATTTTTTAACATATATTTTATGCAGGGAGCCTTAAAAGATGAGACGACACACACTGGTATTAACTGCCAACATTGTGTATTGTAAGATTAAAGCAACATTATGTAGCTTTTTGTGTGATTTGCCCAAATTATACTGATTTAACAGATTTTTGAGCTGTTATTTCTCAGCCATTCCTTCACATTACTACATAATTAACAGCCCGTAACTTAAAGGGTTACGAAACGTACATCGAGAGACGAGAGAATACGTTAGCTCGCCCATGACTTACTCTGAGTTGGGCACCATATTTTAGATAATGGTGAAGTCGCTCGAGAACAGTGTTATGTTAATGATCCAGACTCGGAAATGACTTTCTTATTATCTCATATCTTTGACGATCATTCCCTCACAGCACAGCTCATTATCAGTTCTTGATTAGATCACTTCACAGTAGTTACCATTTTTTTTCCTCTCCCCTCCCTCGAGCAGATCATCAAACTCAACTTACAAATAGGAACCAGCTTTTTTTTTTTTTTTTATTGTGAAGGCATCATTAGGTTAGAATTTATGAGTCATATCATTATATATGGGCTCATTAGTTCATGAATAATGTACCAGAAACAGACTTTAATTGTCAGATTCAAACATCCAGACTCTTTTCTTTTGGTAAGTCGTCTTCGATCGGAGTCCAACAAACAAAATGTATTGAACGAGTCGGGAAAATAAGTCACCGTTAACGTGTCAGTGTTCAGTAATCTTAAAGCGGTGTCGGGGGTACGATAAGCCTCCAGTGACTTTGTGAATTTAAAGATGCTCATTCATCACTTTTTCCTGAATGGCTTCTTAATTTCCGACGGCAGGCGGGAAATCCCTCGGCTCTTATTCCGTCGCCGCTTTGTTAATTCATTCATCCAGTCACTCATTCACTCACTGTTAACTCTTCCCTCAATCCTGGTAGCTAAATGTCTACATGCACCTAACAAGATAATCTCTCAAATGTTTAATTTCATTCGCAAACGGTGACACAATGTCCCCCTTTTTTTCAACTTTCCGTTTCCCGCTCTCCCGTTTCCACTCCCTTTTTTCCTTCCCCCTGTCAGTCTCAGTCCGTTCATTTAGCAGCCTGCGAGTCCTGTTAAATGATCAGTAAGCCCGCGAGTGAATATATGCAAAGCCTCTTCCACTCCATCAGCTTAGTGAGCGCCGGGGTTTAACACACCTTGCTAAAGTCGCTGTCACACACACACACACACGCTCAGACAGACCAGACGGACACGCACGCCACGCACTCGCGCGCACGTCAAGGTGTGTTCAGCTGAGTGAGCGAATATATTCCAAGAACAACACATTCCGACAATCCAAATAGCCCCAGATAGCGCCGGGATTTTTCTGGCCTTGAGGACTCGCCGTGTCCTCGCGCGCACTCGTAGGTAGCGCTCATTCGAAAGGGAGCGCACGTACGCATCCAGTCGGCTAAGTCTGAGCCCTTCCTGTCTTCTAAGACGCGGCTCATCAGATAGGATTCTGCGCGAAAGGTCCAACCAATAAAAAGCCCAAATATTCTATTAAGTGTAAATCCTCTCCGCCGGTGGAGCTCGTGGAGTCAGATTAGGACTAGACAAACACTGCCGAGCAGTCACGGCCCGCGCCGGGACCACTGCCAACAAGAAGCCGTGCAGATATTGGCATGTCACCGTTTGTGTGTGTGTGTGTGTGCAGAAAAGCAGCCCGATCTGAGCATCAGCAGGCGGCGGGATGAGCAAACTAAAGCTCTGCTACGTGCCGCTCGGTGTAATGGGAAGACTGTGTCAGAGATCTGAGTGGGCTGCAGCTGCAGCACACAACCTCTGTTCTGTTCGTACGTGAGCGTCTGCATGTTCCTCCACCTCTCGGGCCTCTTCGCAAAAACAAAGCCGGAGCATCCAACCCTTTTGTGTCCGTATCTGTATCGTTGCACACACCAGCGGCGCAAAATGCGTGTACCTATTTGTATTCGTGGGGTTTTTGAAAGTGCAAATTCACTCCGGTTTACTTTCCCGTGTAGCTGACTTGTTAGTTTGTTTAGCCCAGCATCACTGTGGAGTCTGTGTTGGTTCAGTAATGGCAGCTCTGTGCTCCTCTGTGTACGGCAGCTGCAATGTTTTAGGCAGAACAGACATAGATTTCTATCGCTGACCCCAAGGCTGCTCATTGGAATTCAGCGCACCTCTCCCAAATCTCCCTCCGTCTCTCTTTTTCCCACTCCCACCGCCCCTCCGCTTTCTTCTCCCTCGCTGCCTTCTTCTTCTTTTTTTTTTTTTTTCATCCTCTCTCGCTGTCTTACACATTGGAAGAGAATGCTTAGAGCAAAGGGGTGAACTGTTGGTCAGCCATCATAACAATGACTGTGTGAGCTGCATACACAGCGATGTGAACTCACCGACACCTGACGAAAGACACACAACCGCTGCTACACAACTGGTGTGCCTGAAATACTTTTATAAACCCGCACGATTTTGGATATTTGAATTTCACATGACTCCGGTGAGAAAGGGGGGGGCGATCGTACCTGCTGAAATCAGAGAAAATTACCACCCGACTCCACAGCTCCGAGGAGCTTTTAAAGGCTCTTTAGAAATCGTATTTTTGTGTTGAAGCCCACGCAGTTACTGCGCGGCTGCGACTGAGCCGCTCCTCATTAGCCCCCTGTGGGCAGCTGTTTCCACATAAAAAGAAAAACGATAAACTTATTTTATTCTACCTGTCAGCACCAAACGGCAGAGAAAACCCGCTAATGGGTCAAGATAGGTGAGCAATTAGCGGCTAATATTTTCACACAAACTGAGGCAAAAAATAGTGAATATTGAACTTACACTTCTTAAGGTAGATATAAACATGACTTGAAAAGCAGAAGTAGCCAATTGTTTGCTAAAACATCAGTCAAACCGATGTTAGTCTCCACTAAAGTGAGCCGGTTGTGTGTTTTTCTGCCCCCTAGTGGTTAGAAATTGACGAATGCAGCTTTAAAGTTTATTTTAAACTGCTGCTAATGATACTAAAACATAAAATGTCATAACACTTACACTACTTAGTCTGACATTATATCACACACATTTATTCTACCTGTCAGCACCAAACGGCAGAGAAAACCCGCTAATGGGCCAAGATAGGTGAGCAATTAGCAGCTAATATTTTCACACAAACTGAGGCAGAAAATAGTGAATATTAATACACTTCTTAAGGTAGAAACATAAACATGACATGAAAAGCAGAAGTAGCCAATTGTTTGCTAAAACATCAGTCAAACCGATGTTAGTCTCCACGAAAGTGAGAGAGTTGTGTGTTTTTCTGCCCCCTAGTGGTTAGAAATTGACGAATGCAGCTTTAAAGTTTATTTTAAACTGCTGCTAATGATATTAACACATAAAATGTCATAACACCTTTTGATAGGATACTTAGTCTTACGTTATATCACACATTTATTCTACCTGCCAGCACCAAATGGCAGAGAAAACCCGCTAATGGGTCAAGATAGGTGAGCAATTAGCGGCTAATATTTTCACACAAACTGAGGCAAAAAAATAGTGAATATTGAACTTACACTTCTTAAGGTAGATATAAACATGACATGAAATGCAAAAGTAGCCAATTGTTTGCTAAAACATCAAGTCTAAACCAATGTTAGTCTCCACTAAAGTGAGCCGGTTGTGTGTTTTTCTGCCCCCTAGTGGCTAGAAATTGACGAATGCAGCTTTAAAGTTTATTTTAAACTGCTGCTAATGATACTAAAACATAAAATGTCATAACACTTGTAGATAGGACACTTAGTCTCACGTTATATCACACACATTTATTCTACCTGTCAGCACCAAATTGCAGTCGGAGAAAACGTGGCTAATTGGTGAAGATAGGTGAGCAATTAGCAGCTAATATTTTCACACAAACTGAGGCAAAAAATAGTGAATATTGAACTTACACTTCTTAAGGTAGAAACATAAACATGACATTGAAAAGCAGAAGTAGCCAATTGTTTGCTAAAACATCAGTCAAACCGATGTTAGTCTCCACCAAAGTGAGCCAGTTGTGTGTTTTTCTGCCCCCTAGTGGTTAGAAATTGACGAATGCAGCTTTAAAGTTTATTTTAAACTGCTGCTAATGATACTAACACATAAAATGTCATAACACCTTTTGATAGGATACTTAGTCTTACGTTATATCACACACATTTATTCTACCTGCCAGCACCAAATGGCAGTCAGAGAAAACGTGGCTAATTGGTGAAGATAGCTGAGCAATTAGCAGCTAATATTTTCACACAAACTGAGGCAAAAAATAGTGAATATTGAACTTACACTTCTTAAGGTAGAAACATAAACATGACTTGAAAAGCAGAAGTAGCCAATTGTTTGCTAAAACATCAGTCAAACCGATGTTAGTCTCCACTAAAGTGAGCCAGTTGTGTGTTTTTCTGCCCCCTAGTGGTTAGAAATTGACGAATGCAGCTTTAAAGTTTATTTTAAACTGCTGCTAATGATACTAAAACGTCATAACACTTACACTACTTAGTCTCACGTTATAGCACACACATTTATTCTACCTGCTGGCACCAAATGGTAGAAGATAGCTGAGCAATTAGTGGCTAACAGTTTCCCAAAGACAGAAGCTAAAGAAGAGTTAATATTGATGTTATGCTTCTGTGTCTGCTGGATGTAAAAGCAGCTTATTGTTAGCAAAAACACAAGTCTACACAATGTTAGTCTCCACGAAAGTGAGCCGGTTGTCTGTTTTTCTTGCCCCCTAGTGGTTAGAAATTGACAAATGCAGCTTTTAAAGTTTATTTTAAACTCCTGCTAATGATACTAAAACATAAAATGTCATAACACTTGTAGACAGGATACTTAGTCTGACGTTATATCACACATTTATTCTACCTGCCGGCACCAAATGGCAGAAGATAGCTGAGCAATTAGCGGCTAACAGTTTCCCAAAAAACAGAGGCTAAAGAAGAGTGAATATTGAAGTTACACTTCTGTGTCTGCTGGATGTAAAAGTAGCTTATTGTTAGCAAAAAACACAAGTCTAGACAATGTTAGTCTCCACCAAAGTGAGCCTGTTGTCTGTTTTTCTTGCCCCCTAGTGGTCAAAAATGGATTTATGCAGCTTTAAATTATTTATTGTTTACACTGCTGCTGATGATATTAAAACATACAACGTCAGAGTATGTACAAATTATAATAAATAATATAATAGTTAATAAATTAGTCTCGCATAATTTCACATGCACGCAGGCTGAGAGTACGACGCCACTCTCGGATAGAGAGTACAGTCTGATGCATTAGCTGCTAATGTTCGCCGCGTCTGTTCTTCAACTTTAGGCCCTTTGTGTTGTCGTTGTTGTCGTAGAAGGCTAATTGAGCAATTCCACAGTGGGAGCGGTGGCGTTTAAGGTCACGGAGCGACGTGCTCTCTCCCGGAGCAGTTAGAAAGCCCCCCACTTTCATAATTACTCCGCTTTTATCCGCGCGGCAGCCACAACTACTCCCAGACGCGTTTCACGTAGGAGCACAAAGAGGCGCCGCACACTGGAGCACATAATGTTCAGATGGTCCATACAAACACAATCAGATAGTCTATACGAACGCCCACGCACACCTATCTGAATGGTTGTTTCCACACGTATGCCGTACCCACTCGCTGTCAGCGGAATGCTAATTCTGTTTTAACATTTTCTTTCATTTTATCAGGAGTAGGAGGAAACTCTGTGCACCGAGGACGCCGCAATGTACCGGGAAGACTTATTGAGCCTGTCATAAACTATTGAATTCAGCGATACCTTTGAGATGTACAGCTGTCTGTTCCGATCCGTCTTTGCCGGTGTGCAGTTATGTGTGTAGGTGGCTGTAGTTTATCAGCGGCGGCGGCGCCATAGATCTCTAAACAATAATTTTATATTAAGATATGAAAGTGTGGTTTGAGAAATGAGCAGCTCCCACCACTTTAACCCCGATATGATTTTTTATGGACGGATCCAAAACCTTTTGTCTCGTTGTACATATTTGTGCATGCATGCCCGTGTGTGTGTGTGTGCGTGTGTGTGTGTTTGTACGCATGTGCTCGCATGCTTGACTGCACATGTGACTCGAACAAACGCCAACACTGGTGGCCCTTGTCTGTTTGTCCCATGCAGACGTTCTGTGAGTGTGTGCCCAGCTCCTCCCAGCTCAAACACCGCTGGTCAGACTCAGAAACTGCCAGGGAGACGCCGGCCAAGGTAAGGCCCCGCCCCCCCCGTCACCGCGGACGTTCTGTTGTAACGCGCAGGCAGACGCATGCGAGCACCGACACATGCTTTTGTTTCGTGGGTTATATCAGAATGCCTTCGCTGTGATTAATGTTTAAACAAAAATGAAAAAAGACATTGCATTATTTCTTTGATTCTGTCTTTGTGTCTGTTCATCAGCAGTAGGGCTGCAACTTCATCGTCAATCAATCTGATTATTAATTTATATTATTATAAGATACACTCTTAGAAATAATGGTTTCAAAAGAGTTCTTCTACAAGGGCTGAGGTTCTACCTGGAACCATTTGCTTCTGAAAAACCCTTTCCCGAAGAAACATTTTTTCAAGGGTTCTTGGTAACACTAACGGTTCCAGTAAGAACCATTTTGATCCAGAGAACCCTTTAAAAACCCTTTCCTGAATAAACGTTTTTTCAAGGGTTCTTGGTAACACTAACGGTTCCAGTAAGAACCATTTTGATCCAGAGAACCCTTTAAAAACCCTTTCCTGAATAAAGGGTTTTAAAAGGGTTCTTGGTAACACTAACGGTTCCAGTAAGAACCATTTTGATCCAGAGAACCCTTTAAAAACCCTTTCCTGAATAAAGGGTTTTAAAAGGGTTCTTGGTAACACTAACGGTTCCAGTAAGAACCATTTTGATCCAGAGAACCCGTTAAAAACCCTTTCCTGAATAAAGGGTTTTAAAAGGGTTCTTGGTAACACTAACGGTTCCAGTAAGAACCATTTTGATCCAGAGAACCCTTTTTTGGAGAAAGAGTTCTTCAGGGATTGTTGAAAGCATGGGTATAAGATCCTGTATGGGTTCTTTGTAGAACCTCTCATGGGGGGTTCTGGGTGGAACCTTACACACACAGTTCTAGGTATAACCCTTTATGTTGGGTTCTAGGTAGAACCCTCCACCTTTATAAAAGGTTCCTACCTGGAGCCAAAAAGGGTTCTCCTATGAGGACAAGCCGAAGAACCTTATATGGTTCTACTTAGAACTTTTATTTCTAAGAGTGTAGTAAAAAAAAGTGTGTTTCCTGAGCCCAATGTAACATCTTCAAATAGCCCGTTTGTTCGCCATTCAATTGAAATTCATAGAAAAACAAAAAAACAAGAAGCGAATGTTGACATTTGAGAAGTCAGAACCGGTGAATTTGGAGCATTTTTGCTTAAAAAAATGACCAATAATTGTTAAAAAAATGTTTGCTGATTGATTTTCTGCAAAACATCTAATCAATAAAGTGACTAACTTTCTCATTCGGGTGCGCCGGCACATAATTTAGGTGCATCCGGTCAATACGCTTTGATTTGAATACCTGCGCGACCAAAGAAAATGTTTAATTGCACTTGACAGGTTTTTGTCTATCTATCTATCTTCCAGTCAAAACAGCTGGTGCTTTGGTAGCGATGGCGGCGTTAAGGATTATCGCATATTACACGTCGAATTTTTGCCACCGAGCAGCCGGGGACGGCACAACCTCGGCTCAGGCATCCAAACACACGAGAATTAGACGGGATTAGGCCCCGCGGATATCTTTGAACCGAGCGCCTTGATCGCGGCTGCACCGGGAAAAAAAGGGAGCTCGATTGCACGGAAGAATTTGGGAAGAGGGCTACGTTTTGAATACCGATGAGAAAAGTGTTTATTCGAGGTGCAGGTGAATGAATCGGAAAATGGAAGCGTGGGCGGAAATGCCTCCATTTAAAACTTGCGCGTTGATCTCGCTGTGCGTAAGTGTGCCAGTTAAACATTTACAGATGTTGCTGCCTCCTCCTGTGTGTTAGTCGGCTAGCATCCATATGAAATTCCTCCTGTGTTCATATGTATGTATATATATTTGTGTTTGAGAAGGAGAAAGACAGAAAGTGAAGGATGGAGGGAAAGAGAGAGAGAGTCTCCTGCTGGTCTCCTGCTTATCTAATGAGCAGACGAAGCCTTTCGTCCGAGAGCTGTCTGCCGGAGCTTCGGCGTGGGAGGACAACATCATTTTCATAGAGAGGAATTCTCTCTCATTTCTCAGCCTCTCCTTTTTTTTTCTTTCTATCTACCCATCAGAATCCCCCCGTCCTCCTCTCAAATCCAGTGGTGTGGCATGAGTAGAGACAGGAGAGGATCTGAAAGTCAGCCACTAATTACAGAGTGGGCTCCCGCTGCGAGAGTGAGAGACTCATTTGCGGGGAAAAAAAACTGCGTTAAGAGGCTGCTCGCGGTGTCATTACCCCGCTGCAACTCTCGAGCCGAGTTGAGAGATCTTGTTTTCAGTCAGGACACGAAGCGAGGCTGCAGCTGGGGTTTTCTTTTTTTTTTTTATTGACCATTTGAAAAAAACAAATAAGGCAGCAGCAGCAGAACCTCGGCTTCCTCGCCGTCATGCTGACTTTGTCCTCCTTCCGTTCAAGTCTCTCCGACTTTATGTCAGTTTGACCGGATAGAAATGGAGAAGAATTTGTAAACATCCTGTAGCCGGGCCTGCACATTCGTACGTTACGGCGCTGTTGTATCCCAAGTGACCGGAAAACGTACATAAAAACAGCAGTATAAGCATTCCGTAATCCCCGTGGCAATCAACGTGCAACCTTACTGACTAACAAAAAAGAAAAAAGACATTGCATTATTTCTTTGATTCTGTCTTTGTGTCTGTTCATCAGCGAATTCAGTGTTTGCAGCTTCCTCACTTCCTCATTAGAGTAGGGCTGCGACTTCATCGTCAATCAATCTGATTATTATTTTATATTATTATAAGATACACTCTTAGAAATAAGGGTTCCAAAAGGGTTCTTCTACAAGGGCTGAGGTTCTACCTGGAACCATTTGCTTCTGAAAAAACCCTTTCCCAAAGAAACGGTTTTTCAAGGGTTCTTGGTAACACTAACGGTTCCAGTAAGAACCATTTTGATCCAGAGAACCCTTTAAAAACCCTTTCCTGAATAAAGGGTTTTAAAAGGGTTCTTGGTAACACTAACAGTTCCAGTAAGAACCATTTTGATCCAGAGAACCCTTTAAAAACCCTTTCCTGAATAAAGGGTTTTAAAAGGGTTCTTGGTAACACTAACGGTTCCAGTAAGAACCATTTTGATCCAGAGAACCCTTTAAAAACCCTTTCCTGAATAAAGGGTTTTAAAAGGGTTCTTGGTAACACTAACGGTTCCAGTAAGAACCATTTTGATCCAGAGAACCCTTTAAAAACCCTTTCCTGAATAAAGGGTTTTAAAAGGGTTCTTGGTAACACTAACGGTTCCAGTAAGAACCATTTTGATCCAGAGAACCCTTTTTGGAGAAAGACTTCTTCAGGGATTGTTGAAAGCATGGGTATAAGATCCTGTATGGGTTCTTTGTAGAACCTCTCATGGGGGGTTCTGGGTGGAACCTTACACATACAGTTCTAGGTATAACCCTTTATGTTGGGTTCTAGGTAGAACCCTCCACCTTTATAAAAGGTTCTACCTGGAGCCAAAAAGGGTTCTCCTATGAGGACAAGCTGAAGAACCTTATATGGTTGAAAGCATGTGTATAAGATCCTGTATGGGTTCTTTGTAGAACCTCTCATAGGGGGGCTCTGGGTGGAACCTTGGTGGCAATCAACGTGCAACCTTCAGTTTTAGGATGAGCAAACGGTTCAAATCTGCACCTTTAAAATGTCAAAGTACTTTATGTCTTTGAAGGTGAACATCTGGGGACGTCATAATGTGCCTGTTACCATGAAAAGTTTCATTACAAAAATGCACCGCTGTTGTGTGTGTGTGTGTGTGTGTGTGTGTGTGTGTGTCTCAGTGTGTACAGTAGATGCCTGTCAGCCGTGTGTGTAGGTGTGTCGCTGTCAGCACAGCCGGGGCCGTCGTATATCTCCTCCACGTTAAGTTAACAATCAGTATGCTAGCAATGAATATTTAGCACGGCGACGGTGATGTCTTCGCCCCGCCGGCGATAGAGCTCGGCGAAACCGTTCCGAGGTTGCCATTTTTGCAGCGCGAGGGGCCATTATGCACATTATGTGCGGCGCGACGTGCACATCCGAGAGTCGCAATCGCTCTCGGCTGCACCTGCACTCAAAAACACATGGAGAGAAGAAAAAAAAAAAGGAAAGCACTGACAGATTTCACAGCAGAGTCGGGGTGTACATGTTGAGTTAGAGCAAGGAGACAAAAAAAAAAACGTTACGTGCGGCAGTACTCCCCCCGGAGCTCTTTTTTCTGTGATGATGTATTCGGGTGAAAAAAACACGGAGAAGCAGGAGCGCTCTGTCAAAGCAATGCTCCGATTCCTTCATGTGCAGCGTGTGCATGGGCCTCGCCTGTCTGCTGCGAGTGCATGGCGGGAAGGGACTGCGTGCAAATTACGCGTATGTCTGCATGCATGTGCATATGGGTCGGGATTTAAAGTGACATCAGTGTACGTTGCGTTGTCCGTGTGTGGCTGTATGTATAGTGAACGCGAGTGTGTGAGCATACATGTAACCCGTTCAGACAAACGGGGCCTAGAGGCAGTTCGCCTCCATACATGCACAGTGTCTCAAGTAAAGTTGTCGTCTCATGCAGGAAAAAAACAAATAATGCATGAATTTAATCAATGTTCTCAGTAGACCCGACCAAAAGGCTTTTTTTAGTCACCTCACAGCAAAAGAGTCGACAGTGTCTGCGTGCATCCGCTAACACGTTATAAATAAATGGTACATTTAGACTTAGTTAGACTGTTATTTCATTGTTATTGAAGGGGGATTTGTCAGATATGGCCAGAGAAATGACGTCTCTCTGTGTTGCAGAGATTTCTACGGAAGTTAGCTACTCTAACTTAGCATGCTAACCAACTAGCCCAGGCCGGGGTCATCCCTATGTTCCCCAAGTGGGGAACATAGGACCCTTTTTTAGAAAGAAAGGTCTTATGTTCCCCGTTTTTCCCAAAAAGGGACCTATGTTCCCCTGTAGCAATACATACCAAGGAGCATAGGACCCTTTTTCTGAAAAAGGGTCCTAGGTTAGGGTTAGGGTTAGCCCGTAGGCCTACATAGGCCTATTTGCCATGGAATTTTTCAGTAATGGTGGAAAAAGTAACAGACCAGGGAACATAGGACCCTTTTTGTGAAAAAGGGTCCTATGTTCCCCGGTCTCATACAAAGAGGGGAACATAGACACACTCCCCCCAGGCCCATCCTGTTTTCTAATACCTCTTTGCATTTTAAGAGGCGACAGCTTGATAGCCGAATAACCCCCATAGTTAAAGCTGGGAGATGTAAGTTCACCTCTTCCTCAGAAACAACTAGAACAGAGAAACCAATGGAATAGGAAGAGCGCATACCTCCACCAAGGCCCAACATGCCTGTTTTTTTCATCAAGACATGGATGGAAATGTTGAAAAACGTCTCGCAGTGTTAAAGACAGAACATTCCTGTTCCTGGATCCATCCCTTTAGTTAACAGGGTCTGTTCTGGGCCGAGAAACATCCTCCATCCAAGTCTAGTAGAAACCAACCGAACAACGAACCAGGCAGCCGAAGAACAAATGGACACGGATGAAAACTAAATCTCCTCGGCTGAAGCAAAGTGATAATAAAGAATCTCCTCCTCATAAAAGTAGTCATTTTCCAATCACCTGCTCAGAAATGGTTTTGTTTCCCCTCCAGAGCAGGAATGATGCGTTCTTGTTGCTTTTGTGGAAATTGGTCAGTAATCTACCAAAAATCGATTCAGCGTCTTAGTCACCGTTTTTTCTTTTTGTGTGTTTGTTTACATCAGCCCTAAATTCTTTAAAAAATCTTGAAGCTCAGACACGTAGGCATCCAGCAGGGACTCGCCAGACTCAGCAAAATCTGCTCGCTGGCTCCAGGCCCCATATGTGTCTGTCCATGTGGGTTGTAAATGAAGCCGGGGGGGTACAAATGGGGCCCATGTGAGAAATCCATCCTCAGGCCCCAGATGAACTGCTTTTGTGTGCATTTGCTTGGGCCTACGATTGGACCGACGAGGGCTACGAAATGAGCCCGTATCAGAAATCAAACAAGATGCTTTCGTACCAACAAACAGGGGTTGTGTGCACTCTTGTTTTCCACAGGATGTCACATTCCGGCCCCCGGATGGTCGAGTTGTCGGGGTCGTTACAACTTTCTTTTTATATGCCCTCTACCTGCAGACTGTGGGTAAACACAGAGTACTTCCTGGACAACACAATTGATTTTCTTCACATTAAAGGAATCATAAACCTCCCTCGTAAAGCCGACCATTAGCCGTCTATTAGTGTGCTTCACCGTGCTCGCGCAGCCAATTTACATATTAATGAGCTTCCACTCACTCACAGGGTCCACATACATGCAAACAGACCGCTCGCACACACCTGCCCACGTATTCTCGCCGAGATAACGTCCTCCGGTAAGAGATCAGTTGCTGATTCATTTGGAGGAAGATATGGGGGAGCCAGGCGTTGTTAATCATGCATAGGTGGCCCATATTGCTGTCTCTCATCCATCGCTAGTTCTCTCGACCTGAGTGGAAAAATGGAGCCGGGATCATAAAGGGCCATCATACAGGCCTTTTATAGTCTAGTTAATGGCGACTGTGTTACTGGGAGAGGTCTGCCCTTTTTCCACTAAGAGGATTCGGCTCTCTGTTCATTCATTTACATTTCTATTGAGTTTTGTTTTACTTTCTCTTCCTGGCGGCCATTGTTTCCGCTTTTTTTATTTTATTGTTTTCCTTCCTGCCTCAGAAGTGGAAAGACAGAACATCGGTGCCTTGACCGAGTGTTTTTTTCCCAGAAGTGTCTCCGGCTGGCATCCTCCCTCTGCGCCATCACTGCTCTGATGAGATACCGGTGGTGTTTGGACAGGAATTGTCTGGTTTCTTTTTTTTCTTAGTTTCTTTTTAGAGAACTGTGATCTTCAAGAGAACTGGCAGTTGAGGGGAATCTGCATTATGTCGCTCCATAAATCATTAAAAAACTACATTTTGACAGATGGGAATATGGCTCCGTCGCTGAGTACCGAGCATCTGGCATTCAAAACATCCCCAGTGATGGATGAAAGTCATTTCTTTTTGAATAAGGCAGGTGTTTTGCAGAATTTCTCTTTGGTTTGAGGAACTGTGATTCCTAACATCTACTTTGTGTCTTCCTTCTTTCCTTCTGCCCTTCTTCCTACTCGCAGAGGATGAGCTGCAGCTACCTGCTCTGCACTATCCTGCTCTTCGTCGCCGTATTGCTCGCCGTCACCGTAACCGGCACCATCCTTTTTATGAACCACTACCAGGCCCCGCCCATGTCCGACGGCCTCCCCCACATCTCCACCAATCAGGACGAAGCCAACGCCCTGGTCACCGTCGAGCGAGGCGACGGCTCCCGCATCAACATCTTCATCGACCCCAACTGCCCCGACTACAACAGCAACTTCTTGCACCTGGAGGGCGTGCAGAAGTCGCTGCTGAACTCGCTCACCGGCCACGACTCTGACCTGAAGTCAGTGAAGAGCCAGGACCGGGCCCTCCTCGTCAGTCTGGCCGAGGAGGTGGCCAAGCTGTCGGCCCACGCGGGGCAGCTGAAAATGGACTATGAGTCCCTCCGCAGGGGGCAGGGCAGCCTGGGGCAAGACCTCAACACGCTGCAGACGGAGCAGGGGCGCCTCATACAGGTGAGACGCAGCCCACAAACACACACATTATGCCTTTTTTTATTCCTTATGGCTTGTTTGATGTCTTCAACAGTTGCTATGACCGCCATAAATACATATTTTTTACATGTAACAGCCTGACACTGCATCATATAATCATTAGCCAGAAAACACAACCAGGGGTGCAGCACAGCCTTCTGGGAGCTGAGCATACAGTCGGCATTTTCTACGAAATCAGCGTCTATTTATTTTAATACACCCTCGGTTCCCCCTGTTTCCCTCCAGGCCGACGCTCCTGAATGCAACTTCCCAATAAGGAATAAATTTAATTCACCAGTATGGCGACATAAATCTTACTTATACAGCAGTTAAGAACTGGAAACCAAAATGTTTGCTTCCATTTCCTGATGCACACTATACGAAGACAATAATGTTAAATACAGAATAAAGCCTGAAAATATGTTGATCATCAAAGAAGAAGAAAGGAAAGAATTACGGTAGTTTTGCTTTCCTCTAATACATTAAATGTGGTAAATTTGCATTTTACTGCATGTGAGTCACCTGGGGCACTGAGCCACTGAATGAATGGTGTTTACAGGTAGAATAAGCAAAACCTCACTGTAAAAACACTACAAGCAAAACTCCTGTGTTCAAAATCTCAAATGAGCACAGAGGTATTAAAGTTTAATCCATGGTCTAACACACCTTGACACCGAGTAAGACTCCCCCTCGAGAGGTCAAGTTAGCTGACCGCTAGCTTAGCTAGTTTTAGCAACCTCAGAAAAGACCGCACGATAACAAAACACTGCAGCTTATGTCTCCATTTAGAAACCGCCATCAAAAATCACAATTAATGGTGAGAACAGCAGCAAACTTCAGCAACAGTACATGTACAGTCCCAGCACACAGTACGAAGCATCAAACATCTGCTAGCTTTGCCGGATTTGTATTAAAAACACAGCACAACTCTCCCTCTCCTCCAGCAGCCTGCCTGTGTGGGGAAGCCCTGACGAGTCGATTACCGAGTGCAGTAGATTTCCGCAGCTCAAGGATGAAAATGTTTGATTATTACTCCATTACTTCCATTATTTTCCCTGTCAGCTCTCGATAATAAGAACTGAGCCGTCCCATGGAGTAA
>CM077800.1:4657832-4794177 GCA_039737535.1 Lagodon rhomboides
CCAAGTATTTTTGTTATCTAAACCAATCCCAGTCTCATGGGTGTGACCCATGAAGCCATGACAGCGTGCTCATACGACTTTGTTGCTTTCCGCTGAGAAACGATGGTCCTGGAACAACACCAACACAAGTCGCACAGCACATCGGTGTGATCGGTCAGTTGTAACATCATTAAGTATGTTGTGGGAACACCAGCACGGCATTATCAGATGGACCCACGTAGGGCAGTGGGCACCGGGGCTAAGTGGAGGTGGTGCTGGCAGCCCAGATACTCCTGGTGATTGATTTCCTCTTCGGAGGCGAGGCATGTGGCGCGCACATCCGCTGTTCCAGCCTGACGACATGGTGTGACTGTGTGATCTATGGGCCACCTGTGGCCAGGACTTCTGATTTATATGATGACACGGAGCTGACTACGCCGGCGTTAGTAATGGCTCAGTGTGCGCCGCAGCCCCCGAAGAACGGTTTCACCCCGCCACGTAGAGGGAAACCTTTCAAAAGCGCCCCGAGGAGATAAGCGGGAGAATCTGATTGCAGTGGGTTTAGGACCAACGCGTTTGATTTTTCACAAGCTGACATATTCATTTTTTACAGTCGCTGCTCGCCGCCTCAAAAAGAAAAAGTAGACCAAAGCGCACGCATTTGCATTCAAATGAATCAGACGGATGGGGAAAAGTAAAAAAATATGAATATAACAACACATTTTCCCGATGGTTAGCTTTCAGAGTGATGGACACGGTGCGGCGTGTTGTCAGTGTTTCGCTCTGAATCAAAACTCTCATGTGATGACTTTCTTTCCCCCCGTGAGTCGAGTTTCATCTCGTCCTGAGCTGTTCTGCACACAATGGACAAACAATTTCAAACACCGCTAATAAATACCGATTAAATTAGCAGCTGTAAACTGGAATATTTGAAATTCGAGCTCTTGCATTATTTCAAACTGTTATTATTTGCCGGTCTCACTTTGTCTTTCCTCAAGTAAGTTAGCCCTGAATATTGGAGGCAGACTTCAGTATCGAACCCTCGTGGCTTCTGCTTGTCTTCGTCTTCTCGGATTCATTTTTAGATCACAACCTCGAGGGGACTGAGGACTGTACAAATACAACCTGATTTTGACTAATTGTGCGTGTAAAGGTACAAAATGTTTTCGAATCGGTCGAGTAGACGGCCTCAGTTGGCAGCGGCAACGAGGCTGCGGCGTAAATCCTTCGGGGGCAACTGTGCCTGTCAAAACACATCCGCTGAAACGCTCGCTTTCACCACTTGCACGCTGAGATTGTTATTTGAAGTGTCTGGAAGCATTATTGAAAGGACCTTTTTTTGTTAACGTGTAAAATCCTTTTTTTTTGTTTGACCAGCACTCTCGGAAAAACACACTTCATTTGAACTCGTCAGATAAAACTCACCGAACCCGTCTCGGTTTGCGTCTCGCCGCCGTTCCAACGATCACCAACTGTGTTGGATCTGAAACTTTTTTTTCTGGCTGTACACGCTGTTTTCCCCCCGCTGCTTCTCGCGATGTCCGCCCTCCCTCTCACTCCTGATACTTTCATTATTGCTGCCTCCGTGCTTTGATTTTGTCACGAGCCGTATTTAATGTGGTCAGCGCAGCAATTTACACCCACGCAGACAAAAGCAACGCATCAAACCACCTTCTAGATAACCGGTCAAACAAAAACACAGGCGTTATTAGTGTGTCACCGTCTTACAGAGCAATGAATCCCTGACATTTGCATTCGCTTCACTGACATAGTTGTACGTCAGAGTCTGTTTAAAATGAATTGTGCTGTTTTCTTTTGCTATGTGTTCAACAGTGTGGCTCTATTTATAGAAAGGAACATGAGCCAAGTTCACAGTTTATGTAAATCCAACACAAAATCCAACATCTCAGTTTGGTACAGTCTCCTCGGTGGCTCTCAGGTCGCTGTCTTTTTCGTGGCGGCAACAGCAGACCTTAGCAGACCGGTGGTATGAATTACATTACAAAGTCGCTCTTTAGGCGACCATCTGTAAAGCCTCCCTATCTGGGGTGAGCATGCAGGTTTTATGACCTGTACACATGCTGCCCCTTGAGCTCACGAAATGGAAGGGGCTCAATTCCCCGTAGCAGAAAGTCCAAAAACTAGTTTGCGTGTTCGGCTGACTTGACATTAAGTTTTCCACAATGTCTGACGACAAAAAAGGCCACGAGGAGGATCGTGACTTACTGATTTCCTTGAACCACGGGTCACAGTTTAAAATGGATTATGTGCCGGTGGAATATTAATGCTTTGGACAGAGTGACACGCACAACCTCCGCGAGGGATCTACGGCCGAAAACCTCTGCTCGCACGGAATAGAAAACCCGTACTGCCTCAAGATGTTCACTCCGGTTGACAAAGAGCCCTCCGAGGACTCGAACAAGTGGAATTAGCGAGAGCGCCTGCCTGTTTCAGCTGGGGAGATGATACAAATAACTTCAAAACTTCAATACGGGTGGATAATGATAAAAGTCACATAAAACACGGGGACTTAATTTAATTAATGGCTTCAAAGATCCAGCTCACAAATTCAAAGGGATAAAGAAATATCAGTGTGATGGAGGGTCCAAACCGCTGAAACAATGCAGAACAGTGCTTCACATTTGCATTGTGTTGAGTACAAAGGCTCTTATAAATAGCCAAAACATGTTATCTTCTAATTACAGAAATATATAAAATAACAATAAGCCATTTACTTACAACACAAACTTTTGAAATGCAGAATAAATGAAAGAAATGGATATTTTCTTTTGTTTAAAGGCGCTCTTTGGAACTTCTGTGTTGAGCTGAAAGTTGGCTGTTTGTCTTTGTTGGCATCTTTCTGAACCGTCCTTCACAAACCAATCCTGAGCCCAGAAACATTAAACGACTTAAAGGGATATTCCGCTGTAAGTTTAATCCATGGTCTAACACACCTTGACACCGAGTAAGACTCCCCCTCGAGAGATCAAGTTTGCTGACCGCTAGCTTAGCGAGTTTTAGCAACCTCAGAAAAGACCGCACGATAACAATACACTGCAGCTTATGTCTCCAACTAGAAACCGCCATCAAAAAGCCACAATTAATGGTGAGAACAGCAGCAAACTTCAGCAACAGTACATGTACAGTCCCAGCACACAGTACGAAGCATCAAACATCTGCTAGCTTTGCTGGATTTGTATTAAAAACACAGCACAACTCACCCTCTCCTCCAGCAGCCTGCCTGTGTGGGGAAGCCCTGACGAGTCGATTACCGAGTGCAGTAGATTTCTGCAGCTCAATGATGAAAATGTCTGATTATTACTCCATTACTTCCCTTATTTTCCCTGTCAGCTCTCGATAATAAGAACTGAGCGTTCCATGGAGTAATAATCATACATTTTCATCCTTGAGCTGCGGAAATCTACTGCACTCGGTAATCGACTCGTCAGGGCTTCCCCACACAGGCAGGCTGCTGGAGGAGAGGGTGAGCTGTGTTTTTAATACAAATCCAGCAAAGCTAGCAGATGTTTGATGCTTCGTACTGTGTGCTGGGACTGTACATGTACTGTTGCTGAAGTTTGGTGCTGTTCTCACCATTAATTGTGGCTTTTTGATGGCGGTTTCTAGTTGGAGACATAAGCTGCAGTGTGTTGTTATCGTGCAGTCTTTTCTGAGGTTGCTAAAACTAGCTAAGCTAGCGGTCAGCTAACTTGACCTCTCGAGGGGGAGTCTTACTCGGTGTCAAGGTGTGTTAGACCATGGATTAAATTTACACCGGAATATCCCTTTAAACAGATCGTCCGCAGGCTTGTGGAGGCAACGCTTGTCATTTGTCTTGTCACGTAACGTAGAGCTCCTTTAATAAAAATATACATTATGGAAGTAAAATGTGTAATATCAAGTGGTACAAAAATTATGTGACAAAAATGAAATGTATAATTAATAAGGGACCATCACTCAAGAGAGACATATGGCCACTTACTTCATTGATAATGCTTTAATTGCACAGCTGGCGCACTGACCCACACGTGGACCGCATCAAAAGCCTGGTCAGAGATCAGAGACTCTCCGTATGATACGAATCTGACTTTCTAAGAAAAACGCTCCCCGTGTGTGTGTGTGTGTGAAGGTTCTGTCATTCATCGGGGGTAATCTTTTATTCATTGTTTCTTTGCTTCAGAGGCCTCTTATACGTCGAGGATCTCCGACTGTTTAATCAGAGGGGATACAGTAAGCGAGGCGCTCCAAGATTCAAGTCGAGTACGTATCGATCGAGAAGAGTTCACTCTCTGGGTTTAAAGTCGTGCGCTTTTCTTGGGGAAAAAAAAAAAAGTCAAAATTCAGCAGCAGCCTGTCGACATCAGAGGGAGCGACACACGGGGAAAACAATTAGCCACCCAGCTCCTCCTGAGGTCCCGTCGGATGACGATGTGAGTCTGCAGCTGCCGAAAGGTGAAAAATAAATGTGGAGTTGCAGGATGTGAAGATCTGAGCGGAGAGGTGGCTGGGAGCTAAACGGCTGGCGAGGTGCAACACAATAACAGAGGCCGAGGTTCACAGAGTCGGCGTGACCGAACCCCTGTGGACTTCTGGGAGCAACTTGATGAATTTATTTCTGCTAAACTGGCAGCTGGCAGGTTTTTATTTCTGAGATCTGCCAAAGTGTAGGACACAGGGCTTCGAGAAAGGACCGTCGTCATCACTGATGAATCCGTCGGTCACTGTTTTCAGTTAACTGATTAATCGTTTATGAGAAGTCGTCTACGCGAGGGTGATGCATTTAGTTGTTTTGTCGGTCCATAACCAAAGACATTCAGTTTACAATGGTGCAAAACAGAGAAAACTGTACGTCCTCACACGACATGACAAGAAAATTTTGCATGAAAAGGACTGAAACAATAAATCTATTGTGAAAATTAGATTCATTTTCTGTTGATGGACTAATTGATTAATTGGGCTAATTGTGTCGGCTGTAGTAGGATCCCTCTGAGCCAAACTGGAGGAGTAATTTAACAATATTCACATTTTGACTGAGAAACAGGAAATCAAGGACCTCATCAGTTAGCATAGACAACATTATAGCGTGTCCTCTTAATGCTCAAACCCCAATGAGGACGTATCTTCATTTACAACGGCCTCTACAAAAACCGCGACGGAAAGCTAAAAGTTAAGATACAAGATAAAGATGCTTTGGAGTAACAGGGAAATTAAAAGTAGAATAGAATAAATACAAACAAGAGGAAGAAACAGATGAGATTACAGTAAAGTTAAAAGCATTTCCGATCAAATAAAACAAGATCCCTTATAAGAAGGGCAGTTCAGAGCCCTTATTTCTGAAGTCCTCCGATGGTACAAATGCGCCTGAGGGGTTTAAATCACTTTCAGACTTGCGAGGGGCTTCACCGGTCAGCGGAGCCCGAAGTCTCGACGGCTCCTCTCACTTCTCCCATTTGCTCCTCCGGGCTCCAGTCGACCGGACAGCCGCTGTCTGCGAGGTGAAGATGTCGTATTAAGCAGATGGTGACTGAATGGCTTTTTTTTTTTTTTTAAACTTGCCAGTTCCAGGCCGGCGACTCCTCTTTGCTCCGTGACTTCACGCCCGCAGGGCAGCGTATCTCCGCCTCGCACTGAACATCAATCTTTGTTGTGTGTTTTGACTGAATAATTCAATCATATTCAATGCAGTTTAGTCCAGAACCATATTTTTATTTTAATCTAAGCCCTTTCATTTCATTTCGGTGGATGCGGCTGACCCGGTGGAGGACTCGGGATGTTTGAGGGGCAGGGGTCGGAAGGAAAACGGGCACCGCATGCATACAGGGTGACACCGGTCCACGATTTATCCACTGGAAAGGCAACCAAGAGGGCATCTTATCATGTTTTAATCTACCAGACGGGCATCTAAGAGGTCACCTAACAAAAGATGCATCTCACATTTTTGTTTACTTCGACCACTCAACAGACCAAAAGACGTCCACAGTTATAACTAGGCTGCATTTTGATCCTCACGGTTGAATCTTGTGAGTCAACACGGCCACAAGATTGGTAGATTATGTCTTTAAACAAGCTGGAACAACCCTTACGTTACTTACCTTTCAGTTACGTACATACATATATACATTTAACACAGCGGTACCTTCGGTGTCCCCTTTAAGAACTGCTCTGGCGACATCTCTCTGTTTGTTGTCCCTCCTTTCAGCGGAATGAAAAATCCGCCCTTGCTTGTGTTTAAAGCTCGTCTCGCTGAAACGCGGCGCCTCGCGTTAAGGCTGCCTAATGAGAGCTAATTACGCCACGATCCTAATTGATGTGTCAGTCAAGGCTCGGAATTAAGACTCCTCTGCTTTTGTCTTCCCTCCGAACAAACACACGGCGACAAATATCGTGGCGCGCGCTTTGATGGAATCACGACGCTGAAAAAGGCAAATTTGCACACGAGACAGAGCGCAATCGGAGGGGAAACGTAAACATAAAAGTCCGAACCTCCGCCTCACCCGTCCACGCACGCACACAACTGTCTTCTCGCACAACAACACACTCACGAAGCAGAAAAAACCCCAGTTGTCTTCGCTCTTTCCTGCCTATCTGCTCGGCGCAGTGGGTCATTCCTTGTCTTTGTGCTCGCACGTGGGCACGTACACGAATGTGTTGTCTCTGCCCGCGTGTGTGTGGGTTAAAGCCCCAGCGCCCGTGTAATGTGATTGCATTGCAGCTTGCCGTGCCTCGGAGGTGTGTTGCATAGTTATTGAGGCCAGGGAGAGGCCACTGGGGGTTCTGCCTAATGCAGTTTTAACACCTGAATATAGCTGCACAGACTCACCTTTGATAGAAGACTCTGAACCCCTTATATACTCCTCGGAGCGCTGCGGGTCATGTGTGTGTTTTCTGAGTGTGTACAGGGATAAAAAAAAAGAGTGGAGGAAGATGAAAGAAAGGGGAATGAGAGGAGCGGGGATATTTCTCACCTGCAGCAAGTATAGCACTTGTATACGTACCCAACACCTGGCTCTAACTAGGCCGGTACGTGAAAACGACCTCTCCTCTCGCGATGTACGGCGCGCGAAAGGGCTGCAGGTAAGGAAGTGACCACGGCGGATCGGAGAGGTTACCCTGCTCTCTGCTAGCGCACATTCATCACCAGCCTTCCCACAGGGCTCCTCGTGTTTCACAGCACCGGGCCAGGGTGCATTATGGGATATAGGGTACCTGTTTTTAAAGCTCCCTAAAGGTCTATACCGTACCAGCGGTTACGCTCCGTAGGTTTCAGCCCATTAACTCCAAACTGAGATGCATTAGTACGATTTTCCAAAGAAATACCAACTATGTTCCCCTCCTTTGCTTTCAGCCCTTGGTTTTAATTGCACGCTCAACCCTCACCTCCCGCCCCCTAACTTATATTTTTCAAAGTCACATTGTCGTCACATGGGCATACAGTCGAGACCACCGTGTTAGCCGTCCTTGCAGGTGTGTTCAAGGATGCTCATATGTTCTGAGTTGGCTGCTGGAAAGCACCGCTGTTGTGAAACTTCTGACATTTCTAAAGACTCTGAAGACTTTGCATGTTCACTCTAATGGGTCAGGCGTCCCGATTCTTATTGGGATAGAGGCGTTTCTGTTTCAACGTCTTCTGCACAATAAGCATTGAATAATCACTACTACACTGAAAAAAGTGAATATAAGAATATGTATTTGTAACATAATTAAGCCTGTGATAATAACAATAAAAAACAAAGTTTGTCTCTTGACTTTAATATATCAAGTTGTGAATTAGTCTACATTTGTTCAAAACACAAGTCATTTTGATTTTTTTCCCTAACAAGCTGTATGTAAGTGGCTCAACACATTTTCTTATGCAGATCCACACAACACACTATTTGCTTGTTGTATTTACTCTGCTCCAACTACGCCCCGCCCCGTGTGGTGCATTCTGGGTACTTCTGGGTATTATGCCTTATTATAACCTTTCCTCTAGTGCAACTCTCACACAATTTGCTGAGTGTACTTATGGTTTCCAGGGAATTCACCCTCTTAATTTTGTTGTTGTCATTTTTTTTCTAGCACCATGAGGCAAAAATGTCATGTAATTTTTATATTGGACAGATTGACCAACACGTAGATCACATACTTGATTTAAGTGGCTCACCGTGACAAAAATATAATGTGTTTTGTCTACTGAGAAAAAGTAAGGCAACTTTTTGCATCATTTTATCATGTAGATGAAACAAGAGTTGTCTTTGTATGTACAACATTAATCTTGCAAGTCATGTTAACTTACTTTTGCTAGTAAATTCAACTTAACACAACCGAGTTTACTTTGTTTGTAAAAGTAAGTTGACTTTACTTGCAAAATTAATGTTGTACAAACAAAGACTACTCTTGTTTGATCTACGGGATAAAATGATGCAAAAAGTTGCCTTACTTTTTTTAAGTAGATCAAGCCCCGTATTTTTATCAGTGTACTAGTTTGCTGATGGCTCGATAGCTAATGGTACATTTTGATGCATTTACACGTTGCGTCCCCCGTTTGATGGCTTATGACAGCAGGGGAGGAGCATGGGTTGCTAACGTTAGCCCACACATGTCTCCAGTGGCCGGGCAATCTTACTTGATGACTTGATTGGAAGTGTGAGGTTGTGAACGGATGGTGAGCGTCTATCCTTTTCTATCTCCGTCAGATACATGACAAACGAATGCCAGGAAGCGAGAGAAATCACCACAGATGAAGGCGGCATATTGAAAACGCCTGCTCGTGTCTGTTTATAGACGCCGGGGCTTCACCGTCAGGTTCACTCTGGCCCGGCAGATGTTTCTCATAAAGAAAAGAAAATAATGTTTATGCTGTTTTTATTTCGCGGGTGATGAAAATACTCTCGGATCCCTCATTATTATTCAGAACTTTTCTCCTCTTCGTGCGGGAAGTCAATCAATTCGAGGGACTTGGAACTCCAGTACCATTTTGCATAATAACAATAAAACACAGCAGGTGTTCGCTGTTGGCCCGTTGCCCACCATTAACTTTCAATTTAGGGGAGATGGTTTGGGTAGGCCTGACGTATACGCTCGAGAGCTGATGACGTATGAGGCTCTTAAAGGGTAACTCTGCTCTAAAGGGGCAAGTGTTTACGTGGGGTAAAGGGTAAAAACCGGAGGTGGGATTGGGTTTTAACAGAGTGCTCCAACATGTCAAACGTTGGATCATCCTCGTGCTCTCTGAAGGGCAGAATTAGTCGCCTTCTCGCAGGCGCTTTGCTTTGCAAATGTGATGCAACTCTGACAGAAAATCAAAGGCAAAAAAAATGTTTTGGATTACTTATCTTAAAGTCATAATCCTCAAGGGTTTGTGTTCCGGTGGATTTGAACACCTGTGCTTGCCGATGATAACGCTAAGAACTTTTTTAACATAACTCCCAGAGTTGTGTTTGAGACGATGTGGTTATTTATCACCGAGGGAGAGAAGTGTTTCTTTGATATACAGCTGAAGAAGACAAGGGATTTGTGCATTTGCTGAAAATGTATTTCGTGTCTCCTGGAAAAGGTCATTCTGCTCTTTCACGTTGCATCCTGACATGACTCATGCACAAAAAAGAAAATGACAAGCAATATATGCCAATGTTGGCTTCTGCATTGCAAACTCCGTCCTGTACATGTATGCATTGCTTACTGTGAATTTAAGAGCAATGCTAACTGTCTGAATAGAGACTGTAAAAGTTAAAATCATCTATACTCAAATGTTGTATAAAACCCTCTGATGGTGATGTAAAGTATAAAAAGCTTGAACACAAAACTACATTCATCGTAAACTTAAATGTGCCTTCTCTTCTCTTGTGTGTGTTGCAGCTGCTGTCCGACAGCCAGATCAACATGGTGAAGGTGGTGAACTCGGTGAGCGACGCTCTCAACGCCATGCAGAAGGAGAACGTGGGCCTGAAAGCTCGCGTCAAGGCCGACCTGCAGCGGGCGCCGGTCCGAGGGGCGCGTCTCAAGGGCTGCTCCAACGGTGAGAGGAACGAACGAGGCGTGGCTCGACTGTCCGGCACAGATTGTACTTTCTCTCGCGTAGATCCGTCCGTCTGATATTCCGTCAGTCCTTCTCTCTCTGTATATATAATTCATACATCGCCGGCTACCTATATGTTTGACCTTCCGCCCACGGTGTCGCGATCCCACAGTCTGTAAGCCCGACTCCATTAGTCTGTAAAATTATATCCCGGTGTGGTCTGGCTGTCATCCATCTCACCGCATATTCATTCAACCCGACTTCTTCTGCCTGGCGATATCAGTATGTTTCCCTGGGCTACATCTCATCCACATTATCCAGTGGCCTTGGTATTTTTTTTTTCCACTGTACATGAGAAATGACTTGCAGGTCCGCCGGGCCGTGTTGCTGAGAGGCAGAGAAAGGCCCGAGGCATCATCCCCGTTGGAAGGCTTTTTAACCAGCCGCAGTATGCCCCTATGGCATTCCCCTGTCGGACATGCCTCGCGCAGGTAGCCGAGAAGCGAGGAGCGAAGGCCGCTCACGTACACGCACGGTACAATTACAGAGTGAAGACGGAGCGCTCGTGTTTTTGTGTGAGCGGCAGCAGCTTGAGAGGTAGCTGCTTCATAAATCTGGAGGCATGAGGGCACGGCCGTGTAGTGAGGATTGAAGTTAGAGCAGAGGAGGGTTTTCAAGCCTTTGGTTTTACTTTTGCTCAAAGGTTTTGCAACTGAGCAATTAGCTGGCACGCCTGCTGTCTGTTGGCTTTATAATATTTGGTTTGAATATGCCTGACTTTTAATCTAGATGTCTAGAATCTAGATTTTACTCCTAATCAGTGAGACATTATTGTGTCTAGAGTCGACCTAAAGTCAAATAAAGACCCGTGAGACCGAACCTTTACATCAATAATTCAAAAATCAGCACCGGGACGTACGCCCAGAGCTCGTCTGCTCCTTCCTCTGGCTGTGGGAGGCGGTTTTCTTGGCTCGACGAGACGGTTGGAGGTTGCCGTCAGGGTGACGTCGAGAAGCAGAAACACATGTTAATAGTTTTGTTTTCTTTATAAGTTGTAGAACTGCCCTTCTCCTCTCCTCCTAGCTACGTAAACTATTCAAACATCCACTAAATCATCTCAAAAAGCTGGAAGCAGGGTCGTACTGTCGCTGTCCGTGGTGCTGAACGTTCGTCGTCTGTTTCACACAGTTTTACGCCTGGAAAAAAACAAACCTTCCAGACTTTTTCTTGCCTTAACCGGATTATATGAAGCAATCAGTAAACAGCGACTTGAAACACACCGGAGTTGTGGGTGGGCGATGAATTATGAATCGAGTGATTGAGACATTGTCCCCCTCAGATCTTTGCAGAATTGTTATCTCGCAGTAGGTATTAAAGCTCGACGGTGGAATAATTTTCTTCACGCTTTGTTTTAATTTCCTGTCTCCTGGCTCTGCAGTAATGGTGGCGGCGGCGGCGGAGACAGAAACAATATTGTTCCCCATTGTTAAGGAAGTCGTTAGTTAATTTATGAGCTGGAGAGCATTTCCCCCCTCGTATGTGCACTATATGGAGAAAACGCAATTACGAGAACACCTCGCAATGTGATGCAACGACACATCACGGCTCAGAAAAAATGAATATTAAAAGGTGGCTGTCGTTCTTTTAAGATGATACATGTCTTTGGGTTATTACGTTGATTAGGCACGATCACTGTGAAAGTGCAGAAGAAGAGATAATTATGTACGGAGTTTTGAAATTGTTTTGTTTTTGCTGTTAAAACACGGTGAAGTCAGCATCCAGCACAAGGTTGTTATGGCGATTACGTCAACCCACCGCTGTGGCTGCTGAGCTCCTCCGCCGCTCCCGCTCTCATTATTTCTCACCGAGCCTCCTGGGAACAGGTGTCCAGTTCAGTCAGCTGTCTGTCACGGATTACAGCTCGTTGTCGAGATGTTTTTTTTTTTTTTTTACAACCTAGATGAGCAAGAGAAAGAATGTGTTCGCTGAAACTAATCAAAAGTCGGTGTGCTGTTAAAGTTTTAAAGAAAATAAGTAAAAATGCACATGGATTATTGAGGGAATAATCTTTTTGGGGAGCTGCTTGTAAATGCAGACCTTTTCATTAGCCGTCGCACAAAGCAGATCCAGTGACAGCACGCTGGACTGTGGGAAATACACAAGGCTCAAATGTATCGCAGGAGAGTAAATATATCTTGTTTACTTTCCCTATCGTTGGAACGTAATGCAGTGCAACCTGGTCGTCAGAATGAAATGATGGTAAGTAAGTTTTCTGCAAAACCAACTTCTTGCAACTTCATTTTTTCTTTATATTAAATTTGAAACTTTTCTCTTTTCTCACTGTTCTGTTTAGGCCAGTATAATACTCGGTTTAGGGTTAGGAGAACATCCTGTTCTGGCTAAAGATGTCTGTTTTGGTTGGAGATTTTCTCAGGTCTCGTCAAGAAATACCCTGTGGTTTCTGATAAAATCCTGAAAACATAGACTTGAACCACAGTCGCTGGCTCTGCAGCCTTGTGACTTCTAACCAAGGCCTTTTTCCTTTACTGGCATTTTTTTAAGATGTCCATAAAACAGCATCAGTTCGACCCGCTCCTGTCCTGACTGGATATCATTTCACTGTCCTGGCACCCCAATCTCCCCGTTGTGGCTCAGTTTGTAGTTTTTTGGCCTTTTATATGGAGCCAGGAGTTAATTTATTAACATAAATCTTTAAGGAATTGATCTCTAAAAACTATTTTGCAATGAAAATGACGCTCAGGTTCCAGATAATCTTTGATTTATAAATGATCACCACTTGAAATACAGTTCAGACCCTCAGGTTGCCTAAGAGTCGGTAAAGCTGTACAATATTCAGATTAATTGACCGACCAGAGTTCAGCACCATGGACAGTGTTTCACGTGTTCTCTAATAATATGATTATAAATGTGAAGAAACAAAAACAGACATGCACGTTAAGGATTAGCTCAATATTATCTACTCCGCTTTATCCTCCTTGAAGTGCAGTGCTGTGCAGGTTTCTACTCCTTCTGCTCTGCAGAGCTACAGTCAGGACAAGCTACAACAAAGTAGCCGGCGGCAAAGTCAGTGTGTTTTTTTCTTTTTGCATTGCACAGCCTTGACATTTCATCAAAGGCATCGGCACTGAACCAGAGTACAGCTGCGAAGACAACACAAAAACATCAGTGCTCATCACAGAACATGTCTTCTGTAAGTGCCCATGTATATTCATTATGTAACATCTCCTTGTTTGGTGTTGCGATGGGATTTCTTGTGTGGGCTCGCGGTGCTTTTGGCGATCTGTTAAGAAATCACAGATCTCACGATTAGCATTTTGTTGTTTGGATGTCTGATATAGGTTCTGTTAAGATATGAGCAGACAGAAAGATGATATGACAGAGGTCAGTGTGCCAGTTACTGACTACTGTATCGAATATAGTTGCCATTGCCAAATGCCATTTCTAAAAAACAGAAAAGGAAACATCTCATCTCACGTGTTGATGAAGGTTGTGGTTGCTAAGTGCTGTATCGTAGGCGACTGGACGTGTTTCATGTTGGGTTTTGGGAGGAATGCCCTTCAACTTGTAGTATGTGGAGGATCACAGAACACCCAGGAAGCTGGCTGATTACAGGAACCACACTCTTAGAAATAAGGGTTCCAAAAGGGTTCTTCTACAAGGGCTGAGGTTCTACCTGGAACCATTTGCTTCTGAAAAACCCTTTCCCCGAAGAAACGGTTTTTCAAGGGTTCTTGGTAACACTAACGGTTCCAGTAAGAACCATTTTGATCCAGGGAACCCTTTTAAAACCCTTTCCTGAATAAAGGGTTTTAAAAGGGTTATTGGTAACACTAACGGTTCCAGTAAGAACCATTTTGATCCAGAGAACCCTTTAAAAACCCTTTCCTGAATTTTTGGAGAAAGAGTTCTTCAGGGATTGTTGAAAGCATGGGTATAAGATCCTGTATGGGTTCTTTGTAGAACCTCTCATGGAGGGGGGGGTTCTGGGTGGAACCTTACACACACAGTTCTAGGTATAACCCTTTATGTTGAGTTCTTGGTAGAACCATCCAAAAGGGTTCCAGGTGGAACCTTTATAAAAGGTTCTACCTGGAACCATCTGCTTCTGAAAAAACCTTTCCCGTAGAAATGGTTTTTCAAGGGTTCTTGGTAACACTAACGGTTCCAGTAAGAACCATTTTGATCCAGAGAACCCTTTAAAAACCCTTTCCTGAATAAAGGGTTTTAAAAGGGTTCTTGGTAACACTAACGGTTCCAATAAGAACCATTTTGATCCAGAGAACCCTTTAAAAACCCTTTCTTGAATAAAAGGGTTTTTAAAGGGTTCTTGGTAACACGAACGGTTCCAGTAAGAACCATTTTGATCCAGAGAACCCTTTTTTGGAGAAAGAGTTCTTCAGGGATTGTTGAAAGCATGGGTATAAGATCCTGTATGGGTTCTTTGTAGAACCTCTCATGGAGGGTTCTGGGTGGAACCTTACAAACACATAGTTCTAGGTATAACCCTTTATGTTGGGTTCTAGGTAGAACCCTCCACCTTTATAAAAGGTTCTACCTGGAGCCAAAAAGGGTTCTCCTATGAGGACAAGCCGAAGAACCTTACATGGTGCACCTGCATTTCAACTTGAGATGCAGGCAACACAGGGTCATTCCCTGAGAGCTTACACCTGGGTTCCATCGATGAAAGGAGATGTGGCCACAAGGATCCTTCAGAGGGCTCAAAACACTTACCGTTCACTCCCGAGCTCACCGAGCCGTAGCAAACCCACGTGAAGGCCAGGTTGGGTCAACAACCCACAAGTGGCCCTAACGACTCTGTGAGGACACTCCCACACAGGGTTCAATCGCCTGCAACTCCCCTCCGGTTAGTTAGAGCTGAAGAAGCCTCCTGGATCAGAGGTGAAACGTCTTGCCTACGATGCAGCACTGAGAATCTCATGTCACGTTCACATCACATGTTTATAACCTGACTTTTGTATTAATGGGTGGAGAGGGGATGGTGGTGTCAGTGTGTCTCTGCAGCTGTGTGCATATGTGTTTAAGTAATCGGGCACAGCCATGAATATCTGCGACTGCCTGGCTGTCCCACTGCGCCGGTGAATATTTGCAGTGCTCATCTCTGTACTGTTTGCATTGGATTCCCATAAGGAAATATTAGATCCTCAAAGTCACATGAATCCACACCTGACAGCGGCGAAGCCTCCTCGCAGCTCCGACAGCAGCAGGGTTTCTGAATCGGAAGAATCCAATATCCAATATAGAAGCAGCTCTTCTGAGTTCTTGGACATCTTGCACAAGTGAAAGTCCACTTCTGTTTTGGATGCGAGCGCAAGTATCGGCTTGACATTTGGTAGATCCCTTTATCACCGGTTATTGTTGCCGCCGCATTAATTATTCAGTTTTATGAGTATTGCAGAGAAAACAGTTCGATGCAGGACAACGACCGTAGATGATCGGTGTTCGCTGGGTTGTGCGTTGACGTGGTGAATTTAAACGAGAGCAGTCCCCGCTGTGATGTCAGAGGGACTTAACTCTGAAGAGGTTATGTGACTAAAGATTTTACTGATGAGATGCTTTCCTCCGGCCCCAAACACACACCTGACCAAACCACACATCACTCAAAACTCACTGTTTCCTCTGAAGAATATGTGTGTGGGGGGAAGAAAACCGACAATAAATGACCCTGCCTATTATTCTTCATTCCTGTAAACACTAGGATTCTTTCGAGACATCCTGCGACCGTGAATTCTCATGTTTCATTTTACCAAACATGCTGTGACACAAGATATTTAGCCTTTTAATAAACCAGAAGCAGTCACATTGTTGGTTTTGGTCTTTCGATGGATTTATCAACAGTAAGAAAAGTACAGAATCACACAGAACATCACTAATCTTATTCTTTAGATATTTTTAGATTTGTAAGGAGTGTGTTAAGTGTCTGTGACGATTTAACAATACAAATTATGCTCTATCATTAGGTGCCTTATATCTATAGGCGATGCGAAGGATTAGTCATGCAGCTCACGGACTTAAACGAAGGACTCAGGCACATTAAAGCTGCTGTAACTAACTTCCTGTCTGTCTTGCAGTCTCTTTGCCTCTTTCTTTCCTTTGTGTCTTCCATCATTGTCTAGAGCAGCTTAAAGTTAAAACAAAGTGAAGTCTCTGTTATTCAAAACAGGGTTTATCGACAGCTGGTCGGTCCAAACAGGCGAACATGAGCGGGAGCTGTTTAAACCCGGCGTTGACTTGCAATCTGCCAGATATTGTTCTGGATGTACATAAATGTAGAAGGACCGAACCTCGTCTGTGACTGGATTACAGCCGAATGTGAATGTGCAACAAAAAAACATTAGATTCAGCAAATTCGAAAAGGCTCAACTCTGCCTCGTCCTGCAATCTTAACCAAGCCCGGGTGAAGAGGTACAAGAAGTACCAGCAGCTAGAGCAAGAAGCGATTTAAAACATAATGACGCTGCCTCCGTTTTCTTTGGTGCTCGGCGTGTTTGTTGACAAGTCCGCCGGCCCTGTATACTTCATTTGCATGTTCATGTTCAGTTCTGATCAAAATGTCGGGGAGGATTGAGAAATGCTTATTTAACACCGGCTGTAAATACAAAAGGCACGAGGATCCGTACAAGGTATCCAGATACAGATGGGTCCAAACAGTCTTTCAATGCACAACAGACAGTTTGGAAGGTAACTGTGGGAAAGTGGCCGGTATATATTGTGTATGAGAGCTTATTAGGAGATTGGGAAACAGGTGCATGGATGAGAGTGGTTCAGGCAGACCCTGATGATGGACCGAGGCTCTGAAATAACAATAAGAATTAGCGACTGGCACGAAAAATGATGCGAGATCCACCACCGGAACAAAGAAATGTGATATTCTGTGGCCATTACAATGTAATGTTTTTGTCCATCTCCTCTGAATAACACCATTGTTCAGCTCCGGGGATGGAAATTTATGGATTGTGAAGCAGATCAGCACATAAAGGACTTGAAAAATCGTGTTAAACTGTGTGCAAACAAAGTCGTAAAAAGCGAGCGGAGCCAGAGTGGACCTGGAGTATTAGTCTGATCGTGGCGGGAGGTCCTTTCAGAAGAACAAGTCTCTGCGCTGTGAGGGATCATTAAACTGAAAAACTTTGAAAGCTCCTTGTTAAAGAGCACCGAATTCTTAAATAATGACGACGGCCTCTCTCTCTCTCTCTCTTTTTTTTTTTTAATGTCCCGCGGAACCTCGACAGCGTTCGGTTTCCTGTAATGAAAAGAAGAACTGGGAAAATTCTACCATTTATGTGTGATGATGATGAAAGCCGGAGCTTAGCAGCCGAGCCGTACACGGAGAAAACTGGCGAAAAGCTTTGCGGGGATCAAACGGTTCCGTACGGTGTAGGGACTGTACGGAAAAAAAATCTTGAATCGTGGCCTTTTCAAGAACTCTCCCGGCTGTTTTAAATTCAGGAGTTTGACCCGGCGGAGGCCGGCATGCATAATCTATGACACTGTCCTCATCAGAGAGCTCCTCTCCTGCTTCCTGGGGGAATAGATTTTGTATCCCTTGTGTAAGACGGCTTTTTCGTAGTCGGAGACAAGGGTGCTACTGTTCCGCTCGGCTGTAGCTTACAAGCCGCCTCTCTTCTAACTTTCTCCCTCCGAATTCCCTCCCTGTCTGTCTGTTCCACACTCTCTCCGTCTCTCTCCGTCTCTTTTTTCTGTGTTTTACCACTAAAATGCAGTGTGTGTGCGTCTCATCGCTAAGCCCCCCTCTGACATCCACACGTCTTGTTTTCTCTATTTTCCCGCGACTTCGTGTTATCTCCAACCTCCGTCTCCGCGCCGTAAATCTGCCTCCTCTCTGCGCCGTCACGTCTGCGCTCCACCCTCGTGCCTCTCCGTCTTCATTTTCGACCTACTTGCATTCCACCAAGTTTCTTCTTCTTCTTCTTCTTCTTTTTTTTAAACTCCGCCGCACTTAGACTCTGTCGTCCCGCTGTGTCATCCATCACCCGCCCATCCATCTCATCATCCATCTTATTTTGTGCCTTCCAACTCGCAACACAGCCGTTGTCTACCTCCTCGTTTAGAGCCAACCCTTTCGGGCGGCGGCGGCGGGGGGGGGGGATAGCTGAGAAAACTGAGTAAGCTAACACTCTGAGATTCCGTCCTGACAGGATGACTTCACACATACAGAGCTGTGCCTTCATGTTTACTGTACCTACGCGCCTCCGGTGTGTTATCTCCTGTTTTTCCTCATCTTCTTTTCATCATCAAACCCTCCCTGTGCCACAGCAAACCTAATTTCTCCCTACCCTCTCCTCTAGGCTCGCGTCCCCGTGACTGCGGTGACCTGTACGCCAGCGGTCAGCGGGAGGATGGCATCTACTCCGTGTTTCCTGTCCACCACCCCGCAGGCTTCCAGGTCTACTGCGACATGACCACGGACGGCGGAGGCTGGACGGTGAGTCAGAGGAAGACGCACACATGCACTTATCGCGGTTCCGACAAAGCTCTTTCGCCGCTACATTCCTCGCCAGGGTTATAATCAAGATGAAAAGAGGGAAATTGAAGGGAAGCGAAGGCCCTTTTTTTTTATACTACATCTGCTTTTTACACAACTGCTTTCATTTACTAAATAACCCAGGAATAAGAGCGATTCACTGAACATGATTTTTCGAATCAGAGTCATCCAGTACACGAGGTTCAACACTTGTTTTTTTTTCTTTCTGGGACACCTGCTGTGATTACAGTCGTACCGCCTCGGGAACCTCGCGTATCAATCTGAAAAAAAAGGTCTCATCAAAGTTTGATCAGAGAGGAGCGGGGGAGATCTTAAAAGCACTTAAGTTTCACTCGGACCCGTTTGAAGACGGTCCATTATTTCCTCTGTTTTCCCTCCTTCAGAGAGGCAGAATATTAATTAGTCGCATCCGAGCGAGAGCGTCAACAGGTAGAGACGGCGGGAGGAAAGATGAATAAAAGGCGAGTGGGAGTAAAACGAGAAGCGGCGAGAGGCACGAGAACGCCGAAACGCAATCCAATGAATCACGCTGACATTTTTTTTTTAAAGGTAAATGGCGCCATAATCACAAGGGTGGGGATTCAAAACCGAGTGTAAGCTGTTATCGCGACGGCCGATCGTAAATCTAACATATGTGCTGACGCGGAGAGGTCTGTTCTGATACAGAGACGGGATGACTTACGGCGCCGCGCGGGGCGAGGCTCGCCCGGCTCGTAAAAAAACACAGCTCCCATTTGTTACGAGCGAAACCGAGTTGTCACGCTTCAAACAATCGCAACGAAAAGAGGAACTTTTTCCTATGTCTGACCCGTTTACGGTTTGATTTAGCGAGCCTCGCGTTCTCGTCTTTGTGTAATAATATTTCGGAGGAGGATTTTGTCTTCTAAAGAAGGCGACGCGGAAAAAACGGATACGTACGGCGTCTCTGAGCGTGTGTGTGTGTGTTTCTCCTTGATCAAACATCTGTCAGGCGTCTTGGCCCCGCTAAAGCAAACACCGTAGTTTAAGCGAGACTGTATACTGGAAGCGCTTTGTCTTCTGGGAATGAGAGACAGCGAGGTGAACAAACATTGACACCGAGCTGTTTGAAGTTATATTTGGAAGTGTGGTTGGGATGTGTTTTTACTGTGAGCGCACTCACACACACACTCACACGATAACGCTGCATCTTACTGGTAAGAGCCATTTATTTCCTTTTGTTCTGCAGCGGTCCTCGGGGGGAAAGCAGAGCAGCTCTTAATAGAGAACGGAGGCCTTGTGACGCTTAGCGTTTGAGATTTCAGCTACTTGAATCCATCGCAGCTCACTTTTCTTTTTTACAGGTTGTGAAGCATTTGGATTCATGTTAAAGGGATATTCCGGTGTAAGTTTAATCCATGGTCTAACACACCTTGACACCGAGTAAGACTCCCCCTCGAGAGGTCAAGTTAGCTGACCGCTAGCTTAGCTAGTTTTAGCAACCTCAGAAAAGACCGCACGATAACAATACACTGCAGCTTATGTCTCCAACTAGAAACCGCCATCAAAAAGCCACAATTAATGGTGAGAACAGCAGCAAACTTCAGCAACAGTACATGTACAGTCCCAGCACACAGTACGAAGCATCAAACATCTGCTAGCTTAGCCGGATTAGCATTGAAAAGACAGCACAACTCACCCTCTCCTCCAGCAGCCTGCCTGTGTGGGGAAGCCCTGACGAGTCGATTACCGAGTGCAGTAGATTTCCGCTAACCTGACTCTCGCCAGATGAATTTCGTTCCGCCTCGCTCCACTCATCCATCTGGGATCGCTCCATTGGAGATGTGTTTCAGAAGGCTGGGCCTTATCAAAAATCGTTGCATATGATTGGATAAACCACTTGTCTGTCATCTTTATTGACGTGCTACTTCAACCACTCACACCGAAACCAACCTGTGATGTCGATGACAGCGACGTTCTTTTAACGAAAGAATATTGGGTAGATTGGACAACACGGATGAAACAGCAGCATCAATGTTGACGCTTGCTTCCTCGATGCGAGCCGCCATTGTTGTCTGAATCAAAACAGTCGCTTCTCCGCTACGTCACATCTATGAAACTCCCGCCCGGCGGTCCTGATTGGCTCTACCATAAAATCTGGTGCCGAAATCCCTCCCAACGGGAGCGATCCCAGATGGATGTGAGTGGAGCTAGGCGGAACGAAATGCATCTGGTGAGAGTCAGGTTAGATTTCCGCAGCTCAAGGATGAAAATGTCTGATTATTACTCCATGGAATGCTCAGTTCTTATTATCGAGAGCTGACAGGGAAAAAAACGGAAGTTGCTAAAACTAGCTAAGCTAGCGGTCAGCAAACTTGACCTCTCGAGGGGGAGTCTTACTCTGTGTCAAGGTGTGTTAGACCATGGATTAAACTTACACCGGAATGATTTGCAAATTCTATACAATGAGCTCTTATGGAAATAATTTCTGCTTTGTTTCATGTGATAATGATGCAAGCTGCATGAAAGGCGTGGATGCAGGAAGTGGTCGGGCTGAAACGAAAGACCTGCAGGAGTGAAAGAGAGAGAGAGTAACGTGGACGTGCATGACAGAATATGAACAGAAGTGTTCACAGGATGTGAGAACTTTTCTTTGATCATCGAGCCTAATGTCACCCGGTGAAGCGAACGTTGCTACGCTGCCGACTGGCGTCTCTGCTAACAGTGACAAACAGACAGATCAGCATCGTATACGTTCCTCAGAACTCAGAGTCTGTCAGTTCTCACCTGGCGTAATGCGCCTTGAGTAGGGATGAGACAAAATATGGATACGACAACATATATAGTATCCCTTCGCTGCCAGTTTGACTTGCCAGTTTGACTCCTTTTTAACTTCTTGTTTGATTGAATTTATACAGATTTCACTCCTGAAAGACACTTTTTTATACATTATTTCATGTTAGTTTAGGTCAGATTTTGTGAAACTAACAGCACAATGCAGTAGAAAAAGACATAATTCCTGCAGTTTGCCCTTTTAGTAGTGTTTTCTGTTCTTCAGTTAGTCGGATATCATGATGTATCATTAGATAATCGTCTTGTAATGTATGGATCAGCACAGAATCGCTGTGTTGTGATCGTCATGTGGTAATGTATCTTGAACCGTATTGTATCGGGAGTTGCTCTTTGGTTCCTAAAACTAGTCTCGAGTGACCTCTTGTGATCTGATCTGACGTCCCTGCTAAACATGCAAAAAAGACATTAATGTCCCATCACTGGGACAAAATCGACACGATCATTTTTACTCAAGGAAAGAAATAACGTGCCGAATTAACAAGAAGGCCCAAATGATTCAGAATTTGCCACAGTCAGCTTTTCCCAGAGTTCCTTAAGTGTCTCCTGACTCAACAACTCACGAAATTGAGTGATTTTACAAGGGAGTCTGGGGAATTTCACTCCCTCTTCGTCTCATTGCTGCTGTCGACTGTGTTGCACTGCGCTGCTCCGACCCGTGGGACGTTCCTGTCTGCTATAGTGTAAGAAAAAGTTTTCAAAATCGTTGTTTATAACTGTTATATATAAGTTATTCTGGACGTGCAGATTTGTCGCACGCCATTTACTTTGGTGCCATTGTATAGACGCTCCTCCCAGCAGCCCCAGCTGTGACTCACTCCCAGCGTCGCCGAGTGCTTTAAAGGACTAAATACATCCACTGCGTTTAGTTATACAATCGACATCTGCCGTCCTCTTTCAGCCCGCGGCTGCGACGCTGTCGTGTTGACAGCGTTTTTGGCGAATATCCTAAAAACTTCAGAGGGACGGAAGTATTCAGGATTTCCGTCCTTGAATGTGTGAAAATGTAATAAAAGTGTAAAAAGAAGTGAAAATAATTCTTCAAACCTGTGAACATCATCGCTCACAATCCCTGGCGGTAAGCACATGCAAATGTATTTGTACCGTAATTTCTACTGTACTGTTAAAACAACCGTATATGCCAGTTGCTAAGTATAATAATAATAAAACGAGCTGAACGGTGTTGTTTTTCCCATTCGGCCCACTTTTCTTTGCACTTCCCCTTCAGACACATGCAGGGGAAACTTCAGCTCAAGTCACCGTTTTATTGGCATGACAGTGAACTCTGTGTGTGTGTGTGTGTGTGTGTGTGTGTGTGTGTGTGTGTGTGTGTGTGTGCACTTCTAAGTCGGTGACTAACTGTGTGAGATAGGCAAGGTCGTAGCCTCTTATCATCAAATAAAACGAGACTGTCAGGGTGACAGAGTGCTTAGCACAGCATGATGGAACAGAGCTGCATACCGGCCTGTCAGAGGGGAGATGCTTCTCTGTGTGTGTGTGTGTGTGTGTCAATTAATGTTTGTGTTAAAAGAAGCGTTTGCGCCGACACAGAAATAGCCCGCGAGCGCGAGTTTCCGTCCTTCCTCGCACAATCCGCCGGCGTTAAGCGTTAAGTCGAGGCTCTCCGCATATTGTCCTATAAAAAGGGGATTTACATGGCGGCTCAGATTGAAGTGATAATGCGGCAGTTACTTATCCTTTCCCGGTGTGTCGAGCTGATTGTGATAACGCTCGAGCCTCATTAAGAGATCAGCGTGCCGGCGCCATCCAACGAGGGGCAGGTAGGGAGGAGACGGGAAGAGCTCGGCGAGCTGAGTGTCTTACTGTCTGCGATGCCTGAGCTTAAATAAGGAATGAGCCATATGCTGCCGCCTCATTAGCATACTTTGACACACCGTAGCACCGTCGCAGCGAGCGCCGCAGACAGACGGAGGGATCTTTGCTTTGGAAGAGGGAGAGGAGTGCGACTCTGGAGGGAGGAGGAGGAGGAGGAGGAGGAGAGGCCCTGATGGAAACATTAGGAGGGAGAGAGAGAGAGAAAGCATAAACGGGGGGGAATGGCAATTTTCATTTTTCCTCACCGCGCTCTGAAATGCATTAAAACCCGATGTGACCTGCGATTAAATCCTTCTGTTTCATTGTGTTTGCAGTAAAAAAAAAAGGTAGCCCTCGGGGGAGTCTGGGGGGATAATGCGGCTGTTTTAAGTAATCGTGACGGGAAGAGACCAGGACTCGGGTTTAGATGTCGATCGGAGGAACTGCAGCGTCGCTCGATGACGACCTTTAGGAGGATGGATGTTTATGCGTCTGCGGTATCAAAATCCACCGTTGTCACAATGTCCGATGAGGTTTAGCTCTTTTATACGTATTAGGGCCAGACTAAGAGAAAAATTACGAGAATAAAGTGCATATAATATTACGAGATTAAAGTCAAAATATTACGAGAATAAAGTCATAATATTACGAAAATAAAAGTCATAATATTACGAGAATAAAAGTCAAAATATTATGAGAATAAAGTCATAATATTACGAGATTAAAGTCAAAATATTACGAGAATTAAAGTCAAAATATTATGGGAATAAAGTCAAAATATTACGAGAATAAAGTCAAAATATTACGAGAAAAAAGTCATAATATTACGAGATTATAGTCAAAATATTACGGGAATAAAGTCAAAATATTACGAGAAAAAAGGCATAATATTACGAGAAAAAAGTCATAATATTACGAGATTAAAGTCAAAATATTACAAGAATAAAGTCAAAATATTACGAGAATGAAGTCAAAATATTACGAGAATGAAGTCAAAATATTATGAGAAAAAAGTCATAATATTACGAGAAAAAAGTCAAAATATTACAAGAATAAAGTCAAAATATTACAAGAATAAAGTCATAATATTACGAGAATAAAGTCATAATATTACGAGAATAAAGTCAAAATATTACGAGAATAAAGTCAAAATATTACGAGAATAAAGTCATAATATTACGAGAATAAAGTCAAAATATTACAAGAATAAAGTCAAAATATTATGAGATTAAAGTCAAAATATTACGAGAATAAAGTCAAAATATTACGAGAAAAAAGTCATAATATTACGAGATTAAAGTCAAAATATTACGAGAATAAAGTCAAAATATTACGAGAATAAAGTCAAAATATTACGAGAATAAAGTCATAATATTACGAGAATAAAGTCAAAATATTACGAGAATAAAGTCAAAATATTATGAGAATAAAGTCATAATATTACGAGAATAAAGTCATAATATTACGAGAATAAAGTCAAAATATTATGAGAATAAAGTCATAATATTACGAGAATAAAGTCATAATGTTACGAGAATAAAATCAAAATATTACGAGATTAAAGTCAAAATATTACGAAAAAAGTCAAAATATTACGAGAATAAAGTCATAATATTACGAGAATAAAAGTCAAAATATTATGAGAATAAAGTCATAATATTACGAGAAAAAAGTAATAATATTATGAGAATAAAGTCATAATATTACGAGAAAAAAGTCATAATATTACGAGATTAAAGTCAAAATATTATGAGAATAAAGTCATAATATTACGAGAAAAAAGTCATAATATTACGAGATTAAAGTCAAAATATTACTAGAATAAAGTGGTAATTTTAATGAGAACTCTTACAACTCTTACTTTTTATTTATTTATTTTTTTCCTCTTAGGATGGCCCTAATACTCCGTCGTACTTTTAAAACCAGTCAATTTTTGATAAAACTGAATAAAAACACCCTTTTTTTAGCCTTTTCACCCAATCATCAACTATAAATAACTCAAATGCTCTTATATTTTAAAATAAATGCATACGCTGCCTCATAAATAGCTTTCTAAGTAGTAGGATAGAATCGTCCCCCCCCCAGACATGGTCGATGTCCCCACGCCTGTCATGTTCTCGAAGAGAGAGAAAAGAAAAGCGGGCCTATAAAAGGAAAATGTATGGTTTGAGTGGTCCTGATGTGCTGTTGGACGAATCCACAGTAATGAGCATCCGTAGCATGCTAACACAGGTTGTCTTGGCCGTATGGATACGTCGGTAATGCAGAATACGAGTCGCTGCCATCATCCGTAAAATCACACGACAATGGGGAAGAACATCTCCGGGGTATAATGACTCATAGATCGCATATAAACGTCGCCATTCTTCCCTTTATGCGGAGGAGCCAGACAAAAGCAAGAAACGAAGAAGCAATCTGTATCTCTATAGCTATCCTCTGCCAGATGTTTATTATAAGGCGTGTTAGATCTCCTATGTGTTTGCTTTATGGTGCTGCCCATCATATATTGTCCATGTGGGAAAATATGCAGATCACTTTGAGGATTACAGTCATTTTGTCAGCTGTTGGAGTCAAATTCAGACACAGCTGTGCATTTAGCCGCTACGTTCTCGGTACGACCACTTGACATTGGAGAGTAGATCTAAACCTGATGTCTTTACGGCACGTAGATCGGTCAGTAAGTAAGTAAGTAAAGTTTATTAAGCGTAGCAGCTTAACTTCACGAAGTTCTTCACAAGAATAAAACATGAACAACCAAAAAAAAGACCGGCGAAAACAAACAATGTTGCATAACCGACAACACAACTTAAGAATCTCACAGAAGTACAAACGCTAGACGGCACCAGGCGAGACGAAGAACCAGTCTGCAGCTGCGTTTTGAGGGTGTCAACAGAGACCGCGAGAGAGAAAACACTTCAGTGTCGGAGACATCACTTTAAAGGCGCGATCATTTTTTGTTTTTTTCAGTCGAACGCGAGGGAGGAGACCTAAAAGGTCTCCTGGTGATGTGGAGTTGAACAGGACGAGCCTTTCATGAGAAAATAGACCATTTAGTTCGACTGTGCGAGCGGCTTATTACAACCCGTAGCTGCGCCTCTTGTCAGGCGGTAACCTCTAGTGACTTGTTGCAGCAGCAAAAGAGTAAGTAGAAGAGAGGGCGACAAGGCCTGGAGGATGCTGGGTCGGACAAATAAACACAGGACTTCAGGAGACCAGCGTTGGTGTCCAGTCGGTTGTTTTAACTTACATCAAGCACATAAAGCAACTTAAAGGGACTTGAGGCAGGATTTGTGAAAAAATAAACATGCATTTTAAGTTTTTAAATGTTAATGTGGGTGATGAAGCGTTCACATCTGCGGACGTGACGTCAGATGACGCTGGCTCGAGATCGAGTCTTGGTCTCGAGACCATTTTTTGAGGTTCTTGGTCTTGTCTTGGACTCGAGGGCATTTTTACTCGGTCTTGTCTCGGTCTCGGACTGGGCGGACTCGGGTTTTTTGAACGAGACCGGTCAAGACCACCGCCGATAGGCTTTTTGTCCATGCCTTACTGATAAGGATCACCATGGCAACCCGGATGCGAGAGGACGCTGGCGTGAATACGCTGCTTCTCAATACGTAGCAAAACTGCTTTTTTCTGTTAGAAAAGAAAGCCAAGGTGTCTCTACAAACTCTGGGGCTGTGCTACTAACTTTGAAGGCTGCACACCTGAACAATTGGCTCCGTGGACTCACCTTTCTCCGCTGATCAGCTGTTAGCCCCGTCGATCAGCTGTTAGCCCCGTCGATCTCGGTCTCGACCTCTAAAAGTCTTGATCTTGTCTCGGTCTCGGTAATGTCTTGGTCTCGGTTGGTGCGGTCTTGACTACAACACTACTCGACGGCTTGGAAACAGGAAGAAGACAAGCGCGGTGGACGCAAACTAGTGTTTGGGTAGTAATGGATTCTGCTACGGCCAGAAAACGACCCACCACCACACAAAGTCCACTAAAAAGTCATACTAAGAAGAAAACAAAGGTTTTATCAGCGGCAAGTCGAGAGTCGAAATGAAATTACGACCAAAGCCGAGCCGGAACCAGAATAAACATCGGATACGGTTCGACTCATGGAGGCAGCTTCAACTTGAACTGGGACTGAGTCTTATTTCTTGATCCTGCCCCTTTAATTAACACACTTTAGGACCTTAGGTTTCATAATACCCAGGGGGCAAAACCCATATTTTTTGGAAAACCAACACGGAATGTTGTAAAAGGTTTCACACCAGAAATGATATATAGGACCTTAAAGGATCACAACCTGGGTGGACAACCCGGTCAACTAGCTACTGGAAAGCTACAGGGGGCCAAAACCCCCCTTTTGGGGACATATTCCTGGCGAAATTTTGTAAATGCAAATATTTAGGTACTACAAAGGCATAAATAGTCCTACAACTTTAAAATTTGGCAGAGAGTATCCTGACACATAGGGGAAAGCAGGAAAAAAAGATGCTGGGGTTTGCTGCAACTCTAGTTTAAGATATCACCCTCAACATCCCAAAAAAGACAAAAAAAAGTACTGTTCGCCTGACAAATTCTCATGAAAATTCATATTTTTCAACACTTTATGGTGAGTATCTATACCTAACATATATACAGAAAACTTCCCTAATTCATGAGCTTCAATTTGAGTCCAAGATGGCCTTTCTATCTCAAAGATTGCACTTGCTGTGACCAAAAGTCTTCTCTATACCCAAAATCGAGAAAACTGAAAACAGACATAGAATGTTGTAAAAGGTTTTTTGCGCCAGAAATTATATTTAGGACCTTCAAAGATCACAACCTGAGTAGACAATCCAGTCAACTAGCTACTGGAAAGCTACAGGATACCTAACATATATACAGAAAACTTCCCTAATTCATGAGCTTCAATTTGAAGTAGTATAAGTAACATACTGACATACCCAACCATAGTGCAACCGTATGATGAAGGTCCAGTCTGCTGTCGCTGGTCGTGTATGGTATGAAGGTGTGAAGATGTGTTGGGATGAGAGAAAAAGATCTTTATATGCATCAGAACAAGAACCTTAAAACGAATCGTAAACTAAACAAGAGGTAAATGTAAAGAACGTAACCTGGTCTGGACACAACAACCCTGCAGCAGCATTCGGAAACCATTTGTGGAAAAAAGGGAATCAGAGCGGTCAGGAGGAAACAAAAGGCATGAACAATCAAACTCCAGCTCCAGTTGAGATACAACAGCGAGTTTAGCAGCATCTCTCATGAGGAAGTAACATGTTTGGGTAAAGATCTCTAAGATTAGCGAGTGTATTTACCGCCGTGTTCAGCAGAGGTTTGGTAAACAAACCCCTTAAATTTTAATGGGAGGAAACAATTTTGTGAGAAATACTGGGAGAAGAGAAGAGAAGAAGAAGAAGAAGAGACATTAGTTCGGGTTGATGTGGACGGTTGTCAGAGGAAATTGGTCAGTATTTCTCCACTGTCATAACTCGCACCCTGGAGACTGTTCGACCACGGACGTGGGAGGGAAGATAGCGGAAAGGGCAGGAAAAGAAAAAGAGCTGTCATTACGGGGCCCCTAGCCCCCCATCACATCGCAACACACCTACAGACACACACATCCTGCCTGCTTTAACAGCGGGAGTGTGTCGGATTGCACCACGCGTATACGGTACGATCAAAAGAGAGGTGCGTGTCTACATACAGTTAATGTGTTGCTGAGGCCGTCACACACACACACACACACACACACACACACATATATATACTGAAATATGTATTCACACAAGCCCCTCACTCAGGGAGAGTAATCCTCTGGGCAAACTGTTTTCAGCACAAAAAAAAGGGATTTCAAATGGCATTTAAATACGGCCCGGCGGCTCAACGGTAACGTCTTCTATTATTACTATTTTATTTGTTAAAAGGACGGGACTAAAAATGACCACGGCTTTCTAAATAATGAATGAGAGTAGATATATCGGAGTGCAGTGTGGGGCTGCATTATCAAATGGTGCTTTTATCAGAAGCACCGCAATCACTCCCTCCGAATATTCAATTCAGCTAAGAACCGAAATGTAAAAGTTTTCCGAGATTGAATGTACGATTGTGCGCGTGTTGTATCACTATTTTAGAGGCTGGGAGTGCCTTTCTGAGCGGCGAGCAGAGTGTACCGGGCGTATGGGCTTTTTTCTGTGTTTCTATCCGGCTCGCAGGCTTTTCAATATTTCATCTGTGTTAGTTAATTGGTTTGGAAAAAAAATAAGAAAATCCAGGACAAGTGGGGTTTTTTTTCCAGTTGTAAACCTTTTGTAAGGCAGCGAGAGTGAATAACTTCAGGGAACATTCTGACTTTTCTGAATGCATTTCTGTCTTTTCAAACTCTCGATCGCTGTTGAAACGTGTACAAATGTCATAACGCCCCTCGCACATCCTCTCCGACCGTCCCACATCCTCCCACAACCCACAGAACAGGAGATGTCGGTTCATTCTCACGTCGTCTTTTGTTTTCTGCCCCTCATTACCCGGCTCCAGGAGACAGTTTATTGTGCTGCCGAGGGGGAGCGTGACCCGTCCACCAGCGCGGTGTCAGATATGTCCTTTTGTGCCATTAGCCGGGGCACGGCACACGTGAGGGAAGGTCGGACGGCCGTGTGAGAGCGCCGCGTCAGGAACATTCAGTGTCTGTTACATGTTCAGCTGCACAAATAGGGACTCTTATGTTCCTCTGTCTACTTTTAGACCTGTTTGTCTGGTTGTTTGTTCTCCGTAATCAGAGCTGAGTCACTTCATCCCGACATATTACTGTGAAAACTTTTTATAATAGTCAGATTGCTTTCACTTTGCACAGGGCTGTTAAGTGATCAGATTTCCACTCAGATCAGCTGCCCGCCATGTTTCTGAAGCACATTCTTTGCATTTCCTGTGTTTGATTCATTTATTTTTTTAGCACAGCAACTGTTCCATCAGTAACCATTAACCCGTTTTGCCCCACTGGCAACAATTGTTGCCAAAGTGTATCACTGTCATTTTCGACTCACAATAAAAAATCTCAAAGGTACTCATGCAACTTTTTCCACTTATATGCTAGTAGACAACTTAGACAAAGGTTTTGATTTATAAAAAATCGTTTCCAAGTGCTTCCTATCGCATGACATCATCTGCTTCCTGCTCCTTCCGGCTGAAGACATGAGGCGGTTGCAAATCCTCCTGGAAAGAGGTCATTTTCATACATTTCTTATGATTTTCCCCGCAAACATATTATGATTATTTAATCATTCAAGTCTCTAGAGTAACCCTACCCTCAAAAATTTTACCTAGGATGAATATTTTTTTGTTCATGGGCAGTTCAAATTGTTTGTTGTTTTGAATTTTATACAGGGGGAACCAAGGTTTGGACCACGATCATTAGCTACCTTCCTGGAATGATAATATCCATCGGTATCCATGTACAGTTTTACGTATTTTCTTTTGTTTTACCCGCTCCACCTTTTTGTTATTATTTATTATGACTATATTAATATTTTGTTATTACTATATCATTGTTATTATTTCTATATTATTATTAGGTGACATTTGACCGAGTGACAAGCTGTGTGACTACTGGCGACAATTGTTGCCAGTCATAAAAATGCTATTTTCTTCAAAACAAAGTACAAAATGGAAAAAATAAATACATAACATTATTCAGAGGGACTCAACTGATAAAATGATGTGCCTTACAACTCCGAAAAAAATCTGGGCACAAATGGGTTAAGTCTAGTAGAGATATCCATCCAACAACACTGACAGTCTTCTGGCTGTTTCTCTATCGTAGCGGTGACCAAACTTTAAGGGCTGAAAACTAAAAAATCAATGGCGGGTCATGGGCCAGAAGCGAGCACCTATTGTACTGCATTGTTCTGGTGAAAAATCGGTGCTAGGATCAGTCTCTTAATTGACTGACTTCCTTTGTTAACACTCTCCCTGCCAGCCCTGCCGAGATCATTAAAAATGATTAATAATCAGACTTCCTGCAAAAATGGAGAGGCTGTTTTTGGACAGCTTCGCTCCAGCGCCACCAGCAGGTCTCCAGCCAATACAGCCAACAGACTGTCATGATTTTCTAACTTTTCCTCACGTTGGGTTGACATTTGTGCTTCTTAATTTAACGTCTCAGCAATCCAACGACTGAAATGATCGTCACGAGGCAAATATCTGCCAATTTACTGAGCTTCCCTCCGCGGTAGGTGTTAATTATCAAACGTTAGCACGCTTACGAGCTGATAGACGTGGTGAACATAACACCTGTCAGAGTGTTACCTGTGTCGTTATGAGCTGATGGAGGAACACAACTGTCAGAACAGTGAAATTCCCTGTGTGATTTGTTTGCACGTGAATTTATTCATTGATAGATAAAATGATAAATTATGAAGTAAAACATTTAATATTTTAATTTCAATCTGCAATGAAAATATGAAATGCAAAAATAATTTACAAATGAAGAATACAGATTTAAATCAGGGATTTTAAAAGGGAAATGTCGTGTTATCTGTCCCTGTACTGGCTCTTTTTCATGCCAGTGCACAGATTTAAAAAAGCCTGAGCAGAAATCTTTGTGTTAACCCGGTTTCTTTTAATCTCTTAACTCGATAAAGAAAACCCGGTTTCTTGCATGTTTAAAAATCAGGTTACTGCTTAAAGCCGGGGATAATCATCGTCTCCTACGAACATGTAAGTGCAGAAATTGTGTGTGTGAGAGAGAGAGAGAGCTCGGTGTTTGTGGATGATTGTGTTCTGTTTGTCTTCTGCTCTTGTTTGCCGCCGCCGCCGCGTTCGCCGCACATCTGTCTTCCTGATAGGATTATAAAACATTCACCGACAGATGTTCGCGGTCCTCTTTGAAGATAGCGACGCCGCAGACTTGCTGTGGATTTATGAGCGCTTTCATCAGACAGTGTTGAATTTGTCACCGCGTCATCAATATTCTTAACAATGTAATCAAATTGTTTCGCGATTCCTCCCGCCGGTCTGTTCGGATCCCGTCTCGGAATCCACGAACGGGGAGGTGCGAGGAGGCGCTGATTCTATTAGCCTCAGAGCTCATTTATTTATTAGCGCGTCGTGCTCAGCGCTTCCTCAGCTTCACCGTATACGTGTGTTTTCTTTATCTCTGCATGATCACTCGGAGGTTTCACCAATTACCTTCAGTTAGTCGGTATGGAGCGGCAGCACCGGGTGACATCTGTTGCCAAAGCACCAAACATATAAACATAGCGTGCGCGCCGCGTGAACATGCCAGGAGCTAACAAGCTATTGGCGAGCTTCCCATTTTCCGCCCGGTCGCAGGATTGTAAATCTCCCCCCAATCAGCTTCGGAGCGCGTGTGCTGATTCCTCCCCCCGTGTTTCTGGTCCGTCGGTCGGGGTGTCCGTCTGTGCACGCTGTGGCCTCCCGGTAGTTGACAGAAATCCTGCTGGAAGAGCTTAAGGCAGCTTGTTAAGTAGCCTCCATCTACTGAAGAGATTACAGGGGGGGGGCTTAATGTGATCACGCCGATGCAGAGGCCCTTTTTTCGCAAGTGTCGGGTGAGAGATGGTCATTAAAGATTGGGGATTTTCGCGTTAAGACTGTTTTGGACTTCGACGTTCGCGCGTCAAACTCACCATTTGCATTTTGCGATTCCTTACTTGCATGGATTCTTTTGGGGGCCACGCTTTTCTGTTAAGCTGTCACAGGGTTCCCTCGACTGGAGAGGAAGAGCACAAGAGACTTTCGGCTGTCAATACTTATTTTACGGCGCCCTGCTGACACAGACGCTCTGACAAAACGCGTTACAGCAGCCGCTCTCTCCCTTCCCTTCATCTGCACGGCCCCCGTCTTGCCTTTGTGCTGCGCTGTGCTTTCATGCATCAATACAAAGGGGGGCCGGTGCAGAAGAGCGTGGCGAGGAGAAGGAAGGAATATCCGACTCTCTCGCCGTGCAACTTGGCGACGTCCAGATTTAAAAGTGGAGACGGTAGAAAACAAAAAATCATAATGTGCCCTTAAAAGTCATATATTTTTAATGACTGGAGATAATTTGGTGCGTCTCTTGAACATATTCAGCAGTTAAATGTTTACCCGCTATAATTAAGCTGACATATTTGGGTGAAGAAATTGAAGCCGCTGAACCGAGGGATAAAAAAAGAAGGCGAGAATGTGTATATTTAGTGTTTTGCTGGTGCTTCTTCTGCATTGATTTCTTCGCTCGCTCATAAACAACTCTCAAAAGACCGTGTGCGTTCCCGCAATTAAACAACTCGCTCGCATTGACAATATTGTCTTTGTGATACAGTAAATGTGCGCCGCTGCTGCAGAAATGGAAGAGGCAATTCTGACGGAGCTGCTCCTAAGGTGATGGGTTGTTTAGGCTTTGTGGAGCGTGTAGAACTGTGCGGATAAAGAATTAATTACCTAAAGCTGCGAGGGAAAAACTGCAATATAGGGAAAGACTGCATCAGCTGCGCGGTGAGAGCGAGCATCCCCGGTTCATCCTGCACTCTGCCGTGCAGACGGCGAACACAAAAACAAATATTTTTGCTGTGCAACACAACAGCGAGCTTCACATGCTGCATTTTTTTTGCCCAGATTGTATCAAGAGACATGTTGATTCAATCCCTTTGTGATTATATGAGGAATGTCCTCATCCAATGTTTTTGGCCCTGATCTGGAACCAGTCCTTCATTATTTTGTGAGAGTTGCTTTTGAGAAAATGTTGATTGAATCATCAATGTCACATCACATCGAAATAACCAACACACCCTCATATCATAAAGGACCGAATAGGCCGATTGATAATGAGTCCCAAAACAACATATATCACCGTTCTTGTCACGGGGAGGTGGTAGTAGACGTGGTGGAGGACCCAGATGCACGGACGACTGGACTGAGGTTGCAGGGATTTTAAAAAAAAGTATTTATTTCTCTTAGAGGTTCAAAAAAAGGCGGCATGATAAACAACAACTAACATCAACTATGACTACCACAAACAAAGACAAACAATGAAGCGACACAGACTGAACAAAAACCAGGACTTAAATACATGACACAAACGAGGGAACAAGACACAGGTGAGACACAAGAGGGCAGGTGCAGATAATCAACACAGAACAGGGAAGATGAGACACGTGAGACACAAGAACTACAAAATAAAACAGGAAGTGACTAGAACTAAAAACATGAAACTTGACAAATCAAACGTGACAGTTCTCTAATCAACATGACTGCGGACGTGGGGCGGCTGTAGCTCAGGAGGTAGAGCCGGTCGTCTTATAATCGGAAGGTCGCTGGTTTGAATCCTGGCCGCAGGTCGAAGTGTCCTTGGGCAAGATAATGAACCCCAAAACTGCTCCTGATGTGCTGGTCGTCAGCCACCGCCATCAGTATATTTCAGGCACTGAAACTACTTGTTTAGGTTCAGGCACTGAAACTTCTTAGTCAGATGGAGGCAGGAAAACCACTTGGTTTAAGAGCACTTAAAATTACTTGGTTAGGTTTAGGCAAGAACACTACTTGGCCCAGTTTAAGCACTGAAACTCGTTGGTTAGGTTTAGACACGAAAACTAGTTGTTTAGGTTCAAGTACTGAAACTACTTGGTTAGGTTTAGGCAAGAAAACTACTCGGTCCAGTTTAAGCACTGAAACTAGATGGTTAGGTTTAGACACGAAAAACGACTTGTTTAGGTTCAGGCACTGAAACTTCTTGGTCAGATGGAGGCAGGAAAACTACTTGGTTTAAGCACTTAATAAAACTACTTGGTTAGGTTTAGGCAAGAACACTACTTGGTCCAGTTTAAGCACTGAAACTAGTTGGTTAGGTTTAGACACGAAAACTACTTGGCACTGAAACTTCTTAGTCAGGTGGATGCAAGAAAACCACTAGGTTTAGGCACTTAAAACTACTTGGTTAAGTTTAGGCAAGAACACTACTTGGTCCAGTTTAAGCACTGAAACTAGATGGTTAGGTTTAGACATGATAAACTAATTGTTTAGGTTCAAGTACTGAAACTTCTTGGTCAGATGGAGGCAGGAAAACTACTTGGTTTAAGCACTTAAAACTACTTGGTTAGGTTTAGGTAAGAACACTACTTGGTTCAGTTTAAGCCCTGAAACTAGATAGTTAGGTTTAGACACGATAAACTACTTGTTTAGGTTCAAGTACTGAAACTTCTTGGTCAGATGGAGGCAGGAAAACTACTTGGTTTAAGCACTTAAAATTACTTGGTTAGGTTTAGGTAAGAAAACTACTTGGTTCAGTTTAAGCACTGAAACTAGTTGGTTAGGTTTAGACATGATAAACTACTTGTTTAGGTTCAGGCACTGAAACTTGGTCAGGTGGAGGCAGGAAAACTACTTGGTTTAAGCACTTAATAAAACTACTTGGTTAAGTTTAGGCAAGAACACTACTTGGTCCAGTTTAAGCACTGAAACTAGTTGGTTAGGTTTAGACACAATAAACTACTTGGCACTGAAACTTCTTGGTCAGGTGGAGGCAGGAAAACTACTTGGTTTAAGCACTTAAAATTACTTGGTTAGGTTTAGGCAAGAACACTACTTGGTTCAGTTTAAGCACTGAAACTAGTTGGTTAGGTTTAGACACGAAAACTACTTGTTTAGGTTCAGGCACTGAAACTTCTTGGTCAGATGGAGGCAGGAAAACCACTTGGTTTAAGCACTTAAAACTACTTGGTTAGGTTTAGGCACTGAAACTAGATGGTTAGGTTTAGGCACTAAAACAACTTGGTTAGGTTTCAGTAAACTTAACAACAACAGTTTGATTGCCTGTAAACATTTACAGCTAAACCGATTGGATGATGAAACGGAGGTGCGAGGCTACCTCTCGGGTCGAACAGCAGACGGGTACAAGTTGTGTGTAACTAAACCAATTAAGTGTCATCACATATACAGCAAATAGTCTTTTTGATATAATACCTAGAAAAATATTGATATTTGCTCCCGTGTTTGCTACCACGGGGGGAGAAAGAAAGTGTTGAGCGCTTCCCATCCATCCCTGCCCGGTTCAAAACTCGCTATAATAAACCTACAAGCCCTAAATTATGGATGTGAATGAAAGTTTAACTGGAGGAATGCGACTCCAGAAATTGACGTGACCAATCCGCTGGAGAGGAGATGTCTCACTCGGGGGACCAAAATGGGATTTGCCAACCTCTTCTGTCTGAGTCGCTCACCGGTGCGAGCGCATAATTTCTCATATTCACACACACACACGAATGAGGTTCTGAGTCCGGCTCTGGTGAAAGGGAGCAGCACTAACCCGGCCCGGCTGGGACGACAGAACTCACAGTACAGAATACTGATTTTCCTTTCCTTTTTCTGCCAATACGTACCCATTAAAATATGCCCTGATTAGCCTCCATCGCCGATTCTTAGAATCAGCCCCGTGACATTACAGACTGAAGCGCAGAGATGGAATAATAATGCATTATTTCATCAATAACACATGAACGAGTCCACGCAGCTTCTTTCAAACACCATTTAGGACCCAATACATGTGACAGCGCCGGGCCACCATTAGCTGTTATTAATGTGTTTGCTGTCAGCCCGCTAATATGAAAAGGCTGTTTTTCAGTATTGATTTCGGAGGTCAGTTCTTTGGACGGTTCTGTACTTAACGCTGTGAAACACGGAGACCTTGCTTTATCCTTTGGTGAAATGGCTGCTGTGTCCCAACTGCAGCTCTCAGTGTGTGTGTGTGTGTGTGTGTGTGTGTGTGTGTGTGTGTGTGTGTGTGTGCGAGGCTGGAACATCACCTGCCCCGCACCCAAATAGAACAAGTCTGTGAGCGTCTGACCTTGACAGGAACAACTTTGATGTCAGGAAACTGCCCTCCAGCCAGACAGTGTGTGTGTAAGGATTTGTCAGTCGGGATGTTACGCTGCCTCCCCGTGGAAACTGTGTTTGTGTCTGTGTGTGTGTGGCGGCGGCGGCAGGACGAGGTGATACAAGCGGCCCGGGCTCGACAAAACACGAGAATCGGAAAACAGTAAAAACATTGCACATTGAGAAACAGATACATGCAGGTTGTTTCCTTAGAGGTAAATCTGGAAAGGTATGTTTTTTGTGGTCCTTACAGTTGTTGTTGTGCTACCAAGTAGTGTAGGAGTCAGATCAGACAGTTTAGTCCAGATAGCAGGGTTTCCACCAGTGTAAGTCGACCCCCTGCTTGCTGTAAACATCAGGAATTAGGTGAACATACATTTTTTAAATGTTGGTTAATATTGGATTAGGGATGGGCGGATAAAAACAGTTAATCGTGGTGAATTCCCGTTATCCGGATGATGGTGAACATCCTCACATTAGCGAGTTGAAAAAGCTGTCCAGCTCGATAACTTGCAGTCCTGTGTCGAGTTTCTGTTTTGTTTTGAATTGCCACAAGGGGGAGCATCTCTAATCCAAAATCCTCAAACCTGTCACCACAGCTGACGGCTCAGCTTAGCACCACAAAACAGATTGAATCAGACGTGTGGAAATACTCTAGATTACAAACTAAAGCAGTCCAGCGGCTCGGACAGCGAAGGCTCTCCACTGCTGTCGACATGATGTTAATAATAACAAAGCTGAGCACTTCGCCTCGCCCGCATTTTGTTCTGTTACTCAAAAAGAATTCAGAATGTGTAGACCTAGTAAACTTTTAAAATAATAAGGCTGTGGGCTCAGAATACTTCTCTATTTATTAAAAGTGAATGTTTGGATTTGAGGTTCTGAATCAGATCAGCATCCAAATATTATGACGGTATTAAACGCCGTGTTGTCCCCAGCCTACAGTAACTCGCTCCACTCTAACTACAGTTATCGTCGGGGCGACTCGGGTGGAAACATAGATGTTATGGCTGGAAAGCTCACCAGCAACATCTGTTGGGCGGCCATCAAAAAAGACACTTGGCCGCCGGCCTGGTCGGCTCCCATCAAAAGGCACTTGCTACCCGGCCTAACGACTCGTCTATGGGAAACCCTGAGATGGTACAGCCTGCTTATCTTCCTCTTGGCTGCAATTTTCTGCATGTTGTTCGCTAAACATTTTATCAGTGATGAAACAGGACGGAGCGACGGAACGTTTGCACGACACCAACAACATCTGACGCTGACATTAACACCCACTTACTCATACAGCGGTGATGATGACATTTTTATGTTCCAACACATGTACACGTGCAGACAAACAGTGGACAGACACACTGTGTATGAGTCACACGTATATTGTCTCTCTAACAACATCTCAAAATCCCCTGCCTCCCCCGTCTTCCCAATTTTGACCACTGCCTATCCCCTTGAAAAGTGAGAGAAAATGAGTCTCTGTGAGTTCCAGGTCTCCAGAGAACACACACACACACACACACACACACACCACACACACACTTGCACAGACCTTCAGGGTCAACATGCAATTAAACCTCAGAGAGGCTCTCCAGTCTTACAAGGATGCTAGACATGGAAGGAGGCAGGACCAAGCAAGACGAGAGTGTTAACCTTAATCTGAAGTGAGCTGGTTGCTGGTTAACCTGCTGCTGTAGGAGTGCTGCTCCGCGTGACCACTGGCCACTTTTTTTTGACTGCCGCAGTGACTCACAGTAGCAGGTGGTGCTGGTACAGTGGTGTAGAGGTTTTTTTTCTCGGAGCATCTCTAGGGTGAGACGATAGCTAAAAGGCACAAAAGCCAGCTCCGAAGACGTCCGCTGACCCAACCTAATTGGAGACTAGAAAAAAACGAAATTTGAAAAAGTGGATTCGGCGTAAGTGGAACAATGAGAGCTCTGTTCTTTCCTCGAGTCTGTCAGACATCTTTCGCTTCATGTCAGGTGGATCTACAGTATGTATGCAGCCGGGCTGTCTTGAGGTGTGATAATGGGAGCGATGCATTGTTCTGAAATGCCATCGACGATTTGAATAAAACTTAGTGGTTTTGGAGTTATCATTGTTGGAAATCTTTTCATAAAGGGGCTGACTGTAGTCTGACACATCTGTTTGAATGTCTTTGATGCAAATTTATCCGGAGAAAAGGATTTTTTTTCTTAGGTTTCTTGTGATTTAGTGGGTTGAGGGGGCACTTTTTTTGCGCTTCCTCTGCCTCCTCAACTGCCTCTAATTCAGTGAGTACCAGGGGAGAGTTGAAAAAACAATTAGCGATGGAAAAAAAAAGGAAAACCTAATTTTTAACATCGCATTATCAATTTGTAGTCTTCTCTATTTTGGCTAATTTGGATGTAGGGGGACGAGAGCGAGGAGGGAGGAAGATAAGGAGGCTGGGAGGTCATTATTTCAAGGGCAGTTTAGCGACATCGGATGTTGTTGTGTTTATTAACCTGCAGTTCTGAATTCAAGGCAGCTTTTACCAGAGTTGTTGTGGTTTTTTCCACGAATCTTTGACGTAAATCTCAGCAGTTAACCCAGGCAATCAGTGGAAAATACCAGGGGCAGGCTGCCTCACAGCCCTCGGCTGCCCTGCCGACATATCAGTGACATGATGACGGCGCATTGTTTCGTCGTGTCAAATGCCTCAGCCTTTTTCTTTTCCCCAGGTCTGTTCATTGAGTTTAATCAGGGCATCAGTGCAGTAATAGCCGTATTAACGGCTTATTGCCCCCCGCGAGTCGTATATTATATCATTTAATATCACAATGAGAAGAATGAATCGAGGTGAACATGTTTTATGAATCGTTGTTTAACGGTTACAACAACAATGTGAAATCACTCACAGAGAAAACACAGATGAGTCAGCGTCGGTTGATCAGTGTGCTGTCGTGGGGCTCGTACTTGTAGAGAGTTTCACTCATTGCTTGGTTATTTATAAGTTCATTTTCTAAGACATACGTTTAGGAGCCTAAAAGTCACAAGATGTATATTATGGTCGGGCAGTTGGATGAATATACTGGCGGTAGAGTCCTTTGCCTTTTCCTGGGTAATTTCTGTAATTTTATTCCTGACAATTTGATGGCCTTCCTCCAAAGAATAACTGAGATCTGCTGCTCAGCAACAGGCTCTCATTCGGCACGCTAACCCAGTAGCACAAAGCACATCCAACAAGAGTGTATTCCACCTAACCAGAATTGGATAGACAGTTTTGGCGAGTGTTTTGGATACAAAAGTTGTTGAGATCAAGATATCTTTCACAAGAGAGACCTTGCCAACGTAGCAGCCCCATCAAAGGCATAACATGATAAAATGCTACATGATAAACAGACATCCACAATAAAACAGGCTGACAGGTATTCAAACACAGTGGCCAGTGCAAATTCAGCTCTCCCTAAATTTGTCGAAACAAACCCAGGGTACATTAAAGAGGACCGCTCGGGGAGCTCAGACAGAGATGACTACAGATACGATACGATACGATACGATACGAATGATGTGATACGATACAAATGATACGATACGATATGATACGAATGATGTGATACGATACGAATGATATGATACGAATGATACGATACGAATGATACGATACGAATGATACGATACGAATGATACGATACGAATGATACGATATGAATGATACAATACGATACGAATGATACGATACGAATTATATGGTACGATACGAATTAAAATAATACGAATTAAAATAATACGAATTACAAATAATACGAATTAAAATAATGATACAATATAGAATAATACAATATGATACAATACGAATACGAATAATAATATGAATTAAAATAATGAATTAAAATAATACGAATTAAAATAATGCGAATATGAATAATATAATATGAATTAGATAATAATACGATACGAATGATATGATACAATACGAATATGAATAAGATACGAATTAAAATAATACGAATTAAAATGATACGATACTGAATATAATTAATAAATGATATGATATAATACGATACGATAAATTAAATACGAATAATATGATACGATACGATATGATACGATACGAATTAAAATAATACGATTAAAATAATACGAATTACAAATGTTACAATACAATACGAATACAATATGAATACGATACGATACGAACGATACTGTTCATCATCCCTGTAGGGAACTTTGTCTTTGCTTCCACAGTTGAGATAATACCAAAAAACTGAAAAAGAAAAAATCCCGTCCAACCTCCCGAACATAATCTCTGAGATCTCAATAATCCAAACTATCCCGATTCAGCTGTCACACCCTTGAGTACAATCAATGCTGTGTGTAAAGCATTAAGTCTTTCATTCTATAAGTGGAATAAAAATGTCAACACATTACACATTACAATGAGTGTACAGTATCAGTACCCCTTTATCAACTGAGCTGCAGCGCTGTTGACACCACTCTGTGCGTCTGTGCATTAAGCTGCTCTGTTGCATTACACTACGCTCCAGCCCTGTGTATGACTGATTGATAACATTATTTATGTACACTGTATACAACACATTAATAATGAAATCTGTAGCAATAATATATATTCCCATCTGCTAGATAGATACAGATAGAGGAAAACAAATGTAACTCTGCTGCAGTGTCTAATCTCAAACCACACCAGGGGTTTTTAGCGCTACAGTTTCTTATGAGCAGTATCACAGGAATAACTCATGTCAATAACATTAACTTTAGTTTAATATAAGGAGTCAAATTCTGTGGAAATGTCGAGTTGGATTTCCAGGTTTGTTGTGTAATCGCTGACATCGTGACAGATAACTGGGACTGATGGTCTAATGCACCGTGACTGGGGCGCAGCCTGTGAGAGTCTTATGCAACAGCTGGTATAAATCCTGTTGTTTTGTTTATGTTTAATTGATGGCTTCGTGCAGCACTCTGCACACGATAACCTCCGTACAGGTCGTAGGGTTGCGGAATATGCAGGTGGGAGGTACGGATGCAGATGAATCTGTTTTAAATTGCTTGTTTCTGCTGCACTATAAAGAGACAGTAATAGGATAAACAGATTGAAGGACAAGTGCGGTGATGTTTTTCTTACTATCCCATGAAAAAGACCAATACGACAAGGATTGTTTCCTTCTAACAAGTAGGGGCTGTTGAGCCACAGAGGGAAACATCTTATTTCTCTGTGACATTGACCTCCTTTTGCCCAAAAACTATTAGAAGCAGATCAATGAGCTACAGTGTAACAGAGGCTCAGATGTTCCATCATTGCCACGAACAAGAGCTCTTTATTGAGTATTTACGACAGCAGGACCGCGTACGTGGGGTTCGAGCCAAACCAAACCTGCTCATCCAACGTGTATTAATCCACAGCTGAAACTAGTCCCCCAACAAATGCTCCTTTTACTCCCGCTGGAATGATGAAAACTACGTTAGCCAGCTGGTTGAGGTGATAACATTGCTTTTTAATAAGCTATTGAAAACAGATCAGTGAGCCACACTGTTCCATCACTGCCATGAGCAAAACCACTTTACCTCAGTCTTTATGGCTGTGAAATAAACACACTGAATGTGTATTAATCCACAGCTGAAACTAGTCCCCCAACAAATGCTCCTATTACTCCTGTTTCAGCTGATACTGATACCAATAAGTGACTGAAAACAACAGAAAACTTCATGACAAGCTTGTTGTCTACCTTTGAAACTTTCAGACTGGAGACGAGACGCTTGCAGATACAGTAGTTTGATGTCAGGCTGTACTTCTACAGCTGATCATATCAATGTGCCAATATTGAGCCGATCATTTATTCATATCCCTAACCAGTCAGTCAGAAACAAGAGATTGTAGTACATAAATGCAAAACTAGGTTCTTCGAGGCTGTTGAGAAACAGTTTGTATCTTAGTCACGATATATATAGAAAAAGAACAAATCTTATTCGATTTGATTACATTTTAAAAAGATATCCATACCACCACTGGCCTCGAAAGATTCAGTGTCGGTCAGGCTGTAGCTTACAGTCTGAATAATATATAATTGACTTATCGTTAGAGGTGTTTTAACTGCTGGTAGAAGGTAGAAAAGAGGAAGTGAAATGCGGGACAGGTGAGGTTCCTGGAAAAGGTCCTAACTGATCAGAGGAAAGGGGCTCGAATCTCAGAACAGAATCTATGTCTGAAGATGATCATATCTCCTGATTAAAAGGGGGGAAATCAATCTGTGGAAATGATGTTGGAGGAATTCCGAGAGCTCTGAATGAGTCTTTGAGAATGGGGGCAGAAAATCCCCCTTTCAGTATCTAGATGATGGCGTTGATAAGTGATGATGATCCAGTAATGATGTTTAAGATGATCGCGGCGAAGACAATTACGAGGATCAGAACGATGGGGATGAAGATTTTGCCATTGCTCTGCAGGATTTTGTTCTTTGTCTGATGTTAAAAGCAAATATGGCTGCTGGTGCCATCTGGTGCCTTATGGTATGTTAGGGGGATTAGTCGTGCTGAGCATAAAAACTGTCTCATGGAATTTCCTTTGTCGTTTTAACATTACCACAGCGAGTCCTAGCGAGTCCTAGACTATTTTCCATCTGCATGCATTTCCTCTTCGGGAGCACGTTTTCCAATTTCCCCTTCGTCCTCAGCCTGACATATGGTATTCAGCGTTTGTAGTGGATGAAGTCTTTCATTGGGTGATACAGATTGTGGACTATCACACATGTGCACACACACAATTGAGCCAAATATTTGCTATTTGTTCATATTTCCTTTGTTTTTTGTACCTAAAAGGCTACCATCATTTCTCCACACATCACAGCTTCATAGAATTTCATCTCTCTTTGTGTATTTAAGATTATTATGAATATCGTCTCTCTCTTTTTTTGGGGCGATTTCAATTAAGGATGCAGATTCCATGGCCGTTCGATTCAAAGTCAGTCAAGATTTAATGGATTCCTTTTATTAGCCTCCGACAAATTGCCTTTTTAGTGGGAAGAGCGTTTGCATTATTCATTTGTGAAAGAGCGAGCGCTTATGAGTTCATTTAGTTTAGTTTTAGATGAGCTCAGCGGCCACGAGTGGGACTTAGGGTGACTCATCGCAGGAGGAGGATGAAGCGCGCTGTGCGAGAGGAATCTCATCCGACCCTTGACCCCCCCCTCCCTTGTTCTTGCTGTCTTGGCATGTGTAGGTGATCCAGCGCCGGGAGGACGGCTCAGTCAACTTCTTCAGAGGATGGGAGTCCTACCGCGAGGGATTCGGCAAGATCACCGGCGAACACTGGCTCGGTAAGTGCCTCGGGTTTGTGGCTGTGTGTCTGCTTGTGCGTGTTCGGTGATGTGTGACTCATGCACATGTCCACAAAAACCCTGGAAAGTAGATATTTACACAACTTTGGTCGGCTACCTGTGGTTTCATCCCGTCAACAAGATAATGATAGCCACCGTGACGTGAACTACAGCGCTCCAGCTAAGAAGCAGAAAGAAAGAAAGAAAGAAAGACACTCAGTGGCAGCCGGTGAAATAGCCGGTCATGGTGATGGAGCAAGATAAAGAGAAAGGCGATGAGAGTGGAGACATTAGACGAATGTGGCCCTTCAAGTAATAGCTGTGACAATGAAAACCATTTGAGTGAAAGCGACATAAGAATACTGCTGCGAATTAAAAGAAACGTCTGAAGTGCACTTTATGAGAGCTGTCCGTCGGGCGCCGCAAAATCTGCAATCAGCAATCTGATAACAATATTTTTGACAAGCACGACAACATTATACTGTATAATTCCTTTTTTTTTTTCTTTTCTTAACCCTTCGGCTTCTCAACCGTCGCCTTCTGCTTGAAATGTGTGTTTCTTTTTTCAGTGTCCAAGTTTTTTTTCTTTTTTCTCGCTGGCAGCGTGACACATAACTCCGTGCACTCGTCTCAAATTGGACGGGAAAAGAATGCCAGCGAGGAATTAATTCGACTGTGAAATTATCGACTTCATCAAAGCCAAAAAATCCCCTCGTCTTCACACCACTTCTGGTTAAATGTACCGAATCATTTCTTCGTGGCGGCGGTGGTGGTGATGGAGGAAGTGTGGGGTACTCTTCAGCTCCATCGTGGTCAGTCTCGTGGTTTAAAGTTAGTGTAGCTGTCTGATCGGATGACGTATGCTCATGTCAGCAGAGTGGCGGTGCTATCACCTACGACATATTTGGTACATATTAATTGGATCACACTTTTCATCATATATTGTAGGTTTTTTTTAAAAAACCTCCATGAAGCCTGAAGGGTTCAGACACATACAGCTTGTTCTTTCCATCACAGAGTGGCCTTTAAGCTTCTTTTTTTTTTAATTGGTTTGACATTTGCTCAGGTAGCAGAGGAGCATTAGACAGAACAGGAAGCAGGTTCTCTCGCTACAGGTGTTAAGTACGAAAATTGACAACCACGAAAGCATACGGGAAAGGTGACATCACTCATAACAACTGCAGCTGAGGAGTTTGGCTCCGTGTCAACATCTAATCACTGTTTTCACAGACGTAATCAACACCTCGCTGGGATCTCGGGTCTTTAATTGCTACATAATCTCAACTGTAATCCGTGTATACACAAACATCCCCGGCAACGTGCCTCAGTATGTCGTTCTTCACTTATTTTTGAAAGCGTACTTTGCAGGGTTTTGTGTCACTGGCTGGAAGCTACACGACGCCACCTAAAGGTTCAGACTAGAAAAACGAGTCTGTTCTAGATGTAGAGCTGCAGGTCTGTTTGACTGAGGGCGGGGCTGGGCTACACACACACAGGCAGAGCGAAGCAGCAAACAGCAGACAGGATGAAACTTATATTTCCACTGTTGTGCTGAAGTGTTGACACGTTATTTGTGCTTCAAACTACCGTGAAACATCAGAAAATAACATTTATTATGTTGTTGATTCGCTGCTTCGTTCAGTCGCTCTCTAGCTCACTTGCCTCCGCGCTTGCTGCTCTGCCTCTCTCTTTTTTTTTTTTTACCAGCGAGTCGAAGTGGAGGGACCAATTTTAAATGCTGTGTTTGCCAACAGCGGGGATAAATCTTGCACAGTATGCTTTTAACATTCATTCCATCATGTCACCACGGTTATCTGCAGTGTTCACGTCGAGGTGAACTGCACTTTAAACGCCGCCGTCGAACAGGACCTCAGGCTTGTGCTTGAAAGCTGCACTTTTGAACCATTAGCTGCCATTCAAGCAGTCGCTCTTTCAGTCCTGATCCCAGAACCTTCAGGGCAGCTGCGCTCCCGTCTTAGCAGCTGGTGTACACACTGTGATTCTCGGTGAAGCCCTAAAATGTGAAGCTGTGATGGTGACAACACTCTGACGCTGTCCAGATGCCTACAAGTGATGACTCGTCACGTAAAACAAAGTTTATGTGAAATAAAACAACTCTAAACTTCATAAAGCCTGTCATTAAACAAGAAAGTTCATTGCCCAATCAGCATCCACGGGGAAACGACTGGGATAATAAGCGCTTTCATAATCTCGCATTACTAATCACCAAATCTGGCCTGCTTATACAAAAACACTGTGCATTAGCAGAAATGTTTCCTAAGGAAATTTGGCTTGAGCGGCGGAGTGGTAATGAGCTACGAGTGTCTTTTAAAACCTCTCTTTCACAGTCTGCTTCGAGAGCCAACTGGTGGAGGAACTGGAGCCTGAAGAAGTTATTTCTGTGAAAACACACACTCGGTCACGGTCAAGGTCACGGACGTGCCACACCACAGCTGAGCTGCTCTCCCATCAGCGCTCGAGATTAAAAGCACACATTCGCTTTAGGAGCAATGCTGTGGACTTTGTTAAGTATCCGTGTGCAGCTCGGCATGCAGGCAAAATAAATATCGTAGATTAACGATGGCACATGGTAAATTATTTGTTTAATTTAGTGTCTCATCTGTGGTTATTACTGTTATCAATTCCCTAAGGAATTTTTCAGCTGGATGTGCTCGCAAATGCTGAAGTGCCACATATACCATTTCTTCGCAGACTCGTCTGTCTGAGAGTTTTCACGACTGCCATTCATTACTGCCGCTCAGTGCATTGTCTTTTGAGATACGGGGCTGAGCATTGCCCACTCTTAATTTGCATAAAGTTGAATTCTGGATACTTTATGCAAATCAGTGATGTCTGACGCGATGTAGCGCCTCTGAAAAATAAAACATTGTCGAGTTAAAATGCCTAGAATGTCCGCTGAGCTGTTAATGCAATGTAAAGAAAGGTTTCCACACGAGCTGCCGTGTTGGTCTGGTTGGAAATCCTGGGGCAGCGGCCCACAAGTCACGTTTGTCCAATCAGGTGCAGCCAGTAGCCCCTTTTAGATAGAAAAGGTGGCACATGTGCAGCAAGGTAAAGGCTGCAATGTGCCTCCTTGTCTTTCTAAAAGGGAGGTGTAATATTCCTCCTTTTCCAAACAGCCTCCACTTTTCCTCCTCTGGTAGGCGTCAACATGTGACGTGACGTGAAGCAGGAAGTTGGGCGTGAAGAGAAGCAGGGCAGTTTCTGCTTTTCTCCCAAAATCCTCTTCCCGTTTAACATTGGGGCTTATGGGGCAGTTGCTGGACTTCGTGTCGGTTAGACGCAGATAATTCAAAAACCGTACATCCTGCCGATAAAGTGGACACGTTGCCAGACAGAAGACAAGTGTGGCTACGTTCTTGGAAAATATCACTATTGTAGTGTGAAATCTGTGGCTAGGATCGTCATCTAAAGAAACATTTTCGGAGAGTTTTTTTCAGGCTCCCCCACTCTGACAGTTGGTGCTGCGCGAACATTCCGCAATACACACACATTGAAAATCCTGAATTTTTCTGAATTTTTTCGAAATCACTTATGATCAATTAAGGGTCACCGTTCAAAAACGAAACATCGTAGAAAGAAAGTTCAAATACAACTCAAATAGATAAGACTTGTGCCTACATTTTAAAGTTTGAATGGTGTCTCTAGGTCAAAGTATGCCAGAGCAGGAGATGTTGGAAAAACGTTGATGATTTTGTGACTTTTTTGACCCCGTCCCATTCATTCCTTATGGGAAATTTTTCGCAATTTTTCCTGTGGTAGCGGCCCACAAGTCACGTTTGTCCAATCAGGTGCAGCCAGTGAGTGTTTACATGGTTGGCCGAGGGTGTAGCCCTGGTTGAGGCTAAAACATCCAGTTTTCTCACAAGAAAAACACCCTGGAAGCAGGCGGCGCCGCCAGGGATTTTGGGCCCCATGAAAAGAAATCTAATTGGGCCCTTGTATAGGCCGGTGAAAAAATTTGATGCTGTTTTATATAAAACTATGCATTTTAATGATATTTTTGACTATCATTCCCATATTTGTGAAAAGAACAACATGACAGTTACTTGGTTACTTCTCACTGTCTCCCTTGTAGTCCCGCATGCAGGTCTAATTTATCTAATTTAAGGTCGTCACAGGCTCAGTTTTTAAGATTTTTTTTAAGCCATAAGCATCATAGAAATCTTGGAATTGAAATGAATCCGCTGATACCAAACATGTCATGCTAGCTTACTGGGAAAGGAGCTAAACTGAAGGACTGAACCATTATGTATTGTAAAGGGGGGGTGAGAGGGGCCTCAGACAGCCTCCACTGTTTATTTTTTTATACAGAGTAAAGTCTCTCATCCGACTTATTCTGCCAATTTTAAGTTAGTTAGGACACTAATTAATTAGAAATAAACAAATAAAATAAAAACAACATTTTTATTTCAGGCTTTTCGAGGGCCCCCTCCCCCAGTGGGGCCCTGGGTAATCAGTCCCACTTTTCCCCCAGTTCGATGCCCCTGCCTGGAAGTGAATGTTGGTCTCGTGGTCTTGAACAGTGCTCTGCTGCTGGGCAGTCTCACTAACCAGCCGTCACCTAACCTCCAAATGTAAACGTTACCTGACACATACTGTAGAAATATTGATATGATATGTACCAAATGGAGAAATTGAACATGTCTGTGTTTTGTGGCAACAAACACACTTTATTCTGATGCTTTTATGATGTGGGCACAACATTAAGCTCTTCGAGGCACTTGTCCATCAGGAGTGAGCTTCAGTCATTAATAATTTACAACATGTAAATAGGTCTGAAACATTCGGGACTGCCGCTCTCTAATTCCTTAATATAAGCCGGGCTCGCACGGTTTTTGGGCTCTCCAGCACCTCCGACACTCGGTGCCCTTGCTAGACACAGAACTGCTTGTATATACTGTAGCGTTTGCAGAGTTTATGTGAATTAATGGAGATCTAGGTCTCTCCGCTGACCTGAGGCCATTACAGAGAGCAGCCCATAATAAAAAACGTGGTTAGAGTGCGAGCCGGAGCTCCCTATGGTACGCTGTAGGAACATGGCGGGAATATGGAAAGCTCGGGGTTTAGCCGACTGAATTTGAATGAGCCGGCGAGCTACTTTGAACCTTTCAGAGTACCCTTCCTCATTCAGGGTGTGCTGTTGTCTCGTCACCCCCATCATCGATCGCCCTCGGGGCAAAAATGAAAAATGGATCCGCGCTCGCCTGCAGCCCAGAAAGAAATTCACTGCAGCTGCTTCCATCAAGCCGATACTGCTCACTGATGCCACCCGCTCACTCTGAAGATCTGTACATTCCTCATCATCTAAACAAACAGATAATTCTGATTTAATTCAGCATATTTTCTATGTTTATTAAACTTTCATTAGGATGATCTTGATAATATTGGTCAGTTAACAAAATCCTGAGTTCTTTTTGAGAGTGAACACTTCCTAAGAGATTTGCAGGACGACAAAAAATGCGCATGTGAGGAAAAAATTTGAGCGGAAGCGTGAGGCAAATGAAAAGCGGCCAGTTCTGGGGAAAAAAATCAATGAGGATATCTTTTTTCATTTGGCAGTTTGGCAGCTTAGGTGTCAATTAGCCGGACTGCATTTTAAGCATCATTTATAGGACTGCTACAGCAGTGCGCCTCTTTGATTTAAGACGGGCTGTTGTTATCGCTTAATGATGTGTGTGTTTTTTTACAGTGAGTCATGGATAATGATCAGGTCTGCAACCTCACATTCTGTTTATGTGCATCTTCCTTTTGATGTACAGCATGAGTCTTTTAATTTGGGACCTATTTATCTCTTCCTCTTTTTAAAGGGAAAGGACAGCGCGCCTCCCTCATTTGCAGTTATTTGGATATTGTTTGTGTCAAGCAGCAGATATGCAAACATAATTTGGGTCCTAATGATGAGAGGAAGATAGACTTTTCTTTTTAAGGGATGCTGTGTGTGTATTTGTAAAAACTAACATACCGCTGAATAATCTCTCCCGGAGGAGCGTGTACAAAGAGCATAAAACTGGGTCAAGTCAATTCCTTTGTTGCCGTCACGTCTATTCAACACCTGGTCTCTGAGGCTGATGCAGACTTGTCTACCTGTAATATAGGTCCTGAAACAGTTTAATGTCGTCCCAAAGAGACTAACCCAGTTTTTCCAGATGGCCTATTGCAATTACGCACCTCGGTCTGTCGCGCTGAGAGCAGCACTTAAATCCTGCAGAAAAAAAGGATGGACGAATTATCTATTGTCATATTCGCGTCCTCTCTCCCGCCTTCGCTTTCATAAACTGCGTCTGTGATTTGCGCTGCTTTGTGTACAAGCAAGATATTATCAGGAGATTCGAAAGTGTTGCGCCACCGTGCATTGTGCAATTACGGAATATCAGTCTGAAGTCTGACGCAGGCAGATCCCGCTGACATTTCGTCCTTTTGTCTTTTTGTGAAACCCATCATCAGGGTGGTGACATTCAGAGGAAATGTGTCTGAAGTGTTTTACAGGCACAGAGTCTAGCAGTCGGTTTAATTGTCATCTTTGCTCACATTGTCAGGGGTATGAAGGTTTAATTGCAGAGACGGGAAGTTTGTTGCTGTACTTAGAGGGACGATATGTGAGAATTTTAGTTGAAAACAGTATAAAAATGAATTGATATCATCAAAAGAATGTGAACAAACAGCAGTTATGACACGATGACGTCTACGTGTTATGTTGCAGAGCTATCGACCAAATTTAGCATGCTAACCAGCTAGCCCCGACTCGTCACAGGTCCAAAGCTGCTGTGTGAAGCGCGAAGTTGGGCGTGAAGAGAAGCAGGTCGAATTTGTCTTCAAAATAAGAGCTTTACATTGCACCCCATCGGAGTTTAGAACTGGGTTCTTAGCGGGGGGCTTTTAAAGTAGCGACCGCTATTAGCTCGCTGCTACAACAACAAGCGGACAACCAAGACAGCTACAGAGAGCGAGGAGACGCTAGCATCTCCCGGATCTCAGCGGCTTTCCAGCTGCTCATCTTCGTGGATGAAGTGACGAACTGACTGCTGTGATCAGCTGTTTCCTGGTTTTAAAACTCCCGTCATCCACACCTCCGCCCATCTCAGCATTTGCCACCACATTGCCGCCTCGGATTTACACAGCAATGGAGGCGCAAAATTGGTGGACCAAAACAGGCCACCAATTTGGCGCCTCCTGTCTAAATCCGCGGAGCGAGCCACCAAAAGGACGGCAGATTGGTGGCTTACTGCCCAGAATAAAAATGGCTACTGATTACATTTCAGAGCCTGTAGTTTCTTACTTTTACTTGAGTCAAGAAGTTAAACTAGTACTTCTGCTTCACCAGAGTCTTTTTTTTTACACAAGTATCTGTTCTTCTACTTGAGTAAACAATGTGTGTGCTTTTGCCACCTCTGTATAATTGTGGGTAAACTCTTGAAATTGCACATTATGAAATAGAACTCACTCGCTCCAACATCGACCGTGTGTCCAGCCGATTCATTCAGATCATTTAGAAGTATCATCTTATCTCACTCGGTCACAGATCTGCTGTCCTCGTCTATACGAGGAAAAACACAGAAACGCTTAACATTCTCCAGCAGTACTCAATTTTATTAATCAGTGGAGCATTAACAGCTTAATCAATACCTCTAAATGGGATTCTAGTTCTGTGGTAGCTCAGAGTAATGGGAATTAATATTCATTTGTTATCATACCAACTGCTGGATTGGATTTCTGTCATCCGTTTATTTCCATTCAGTTTTTTTTTTAAATATCTTTTTTTTAATACCGCAGTCGACTTTTTCCCGTGATCAATACGCATTTCGTGTCACGTGAAGCTTAAGAATGATGCGAATCATGTTAAAAAAATCCAAACTTGGAGGCAAAAATCGATTCTCTTTTCCCTTTTCTTCGCCCCCTCGCAGCAAAGGAATAACAGACATTATCGGATTTTTAGAAGCAACTTATCCCTTAATATCATTTTGGCACTATGAGAGAACGTGTGAGAGATTCACACGCGGGGAGTTTTATGGATGTTCTAGTTTAATGAGCAGCGGTTCCCCTGAAGCTACAGGGGAAAACATGCGAGTACTCCGAGCGCCGCAAACCGAATGAGTCTTTGCTCTCTGGGCAATTAAACCGACACACTTTCCCTCTTCAGAACAGAACCGACGAGGACTCCTCAATCTCTGTTACGCTCTCGGTCGCGTAAACCGGCGAGAACAATCCACCCCGGACAGTGTGTTATATATCTGCCTGGTTTTCTACTTCTAAACCACGTGTCAGGGTGTATCAGGGAAATTAGGAGAGGCAGAATCTGCTTCTACATCAGTGAAGGTCGGCGTATTGATGTCACGGCGTCGCCCTTCACCTTCAAGCTCTTTTCATTTTTACGGTAAGCCGTTTTTTATTCGCCACAGGAGTGTACCTCCTTTATTCCGGCCGGCGTTTACATCCCGCCTCAAGCCTGTGTGAGGGAGACGCTTGGCTAACCAGATAACCAGTACGGAGCAGCAACACCCAGACGCTCGTCTCATTATTCTGGGGGGATTTTAGCAGCTCAAACACCAGCCACGAACTGCACAAATACAGACAGTGCATCGGGCGTCCCGCTGGGCGCAGAAACACACTGTCACAGGGTATTAAAGGATGCTTACCGCAGCTTTACAAACCCTCTGATCATTTATCTCCTTCCAACTTAAAGATGAAAAATAAAAACCCAGAAAGCGTGTGGTGAACATTTTGGAAAGACGGACCTGTGATCTGATGGAGCTCACTGATACTGGAACATAGTGAGGTGTCAACAGACGATCCACTGATCCAGATAGATATATAAAGATATATATGCAACGTGAGAGCTTTTATTTTGAAATTCCCGTCACGTCTCTGTCACCTTGTCCGTCCAAGCCCTCCTCCTTCCCTAAACATTCAACCATTGCGAGCGCCAAGCAGGTAATTACAAGCAGTCACGAACAACACGATGAAGATTTGTACTCCAGTCTCACGATAAATTAAGCTGTGGGGAAATATTTTGGACTTTCGGGGAAAAGACTGCAGGACATCTCACTCGGAAGCCCGATGACTTGTTGCTCTTGCTATGACAATATTAGCATGCAGGCTGAAAGTCGACTGTGATGTTCTGTCGGGAGACGGAGTCACTTACACCAGCGGTGAGAAAGGAAAGGTTACGATAATACATGTAATTTGTTGAGCTACGAGTCGAGGAAAAGTCTGTTATTGTCCAGTAGGATTGTATGCATTTGTTGACCGAACATGGTTGTTATGTCGTGTTTTCTGCATGTTAGCGGAGTCATTGAATCATTTATGTGTTTGTTTTTTATGTCCGGATGCAGAAAACGAAAGGGGTGGCAGCTGGTAAATGGGCATTTTGTATCGTTGAATTGAATCAAATTGATTATCATATCGTAGCGACTGGTATCACCTGACCAGCAAACATCGCATCATTCTCCAAAACCTTGATTTACACCCCATTATGACCAATGTCAGGCAAAGGATGGTGGTCCAACAGTCATCAGAAGCTGCACTGACAAGCTCAAAACCTCCTGGACCCAACTCATTCACCACACAACCTACACAAGTCCAGAACGATCTCCCTTCACGCCACCACTTGTGCCTCTGCGTCAGACAAGAGCACATCTCGCGACTCTCTCAGAAGAGACAAAATACCGGGAAAGCCCCGGGACCAGATGGCATCTCACGCTTCTGTCTGAAGGCCCGCGGTGACCAACTGGCTCCCGTCTTCACGCAGATCTTAAGCAGATCGCTCAATTTGTGTCTTGGATCTCACTTACTACAATTACCGAACAATGCTACTGATCCTGTAAAGATTTCATGACAGGGGACGATGACTTCGGGCCAGTTTCCTTCACATCGGTGATCTCACAGTTCTTTAAAAAGAAAAACTAGTGGTGGCGCACCGAAAGCACTTCACAGGCCCCCTGCTGGGTCCCCTGCTGCTCGCCTCGCGGGCGCTCACATCGGTTAATGAAGCAGTCATTATGCACTCTTATTCCGCAGCATCTATAACGGAGAGTTATTGTACTGTATGCAACTTTTTTTCTGCTGCTCAACTCAACACACAGCATTCCACTTCTGCCGACGTCCCTGAAGGACAGGATGCAACAGGGGAGGCTGTGTGGAAATTCGTATTCTGCTCGGGAATCCCCCAGGGATGTGTATTCGCCTCGCTGCTCTTTTTCCTCCTGCACAAATGACTGTACCTCTGGGGACACCCGTCTTTTTCTGAGACTCCCCACACCAGCCTCCTTCACCGTGCTCAACACTGAGGCCACGATGGAAATTTTTCAGGGTTTAGACTAAGTTATGTGTAAAGGCCCAGCTGCTTCCTGTGGCTTCCTGTGAGGAAGCTGCAACAGGAGCCGTTACTTCAATTGTAGATGCCTGGTAGGCCACATGGCAGGAATAGAACAGGCTATAAAGGATCCCAGTGAGCACCAACTGGGATTTTGTGCTGGTTTCTGAATGGCCCTTTTCGTAACCAGGGGTTACAACAATCTTTCTCACAACGCAAATTGGTGTAATAACCGTGATAATTGCTTTAATTCCATACGCACTGGTAGGTGAATTGCGGACTACATGAAGGTGTAGATTCAAGGCATTTAATGTTTCATATAAAGCCTCATGAATATGGAACTATATAGGCGCTGAGCTCCCAACAGGAAGCTTCCGGGACATTATAAGTGGACGGGTCATACATTAATGTAAAGTAATGTGTTGTACTTACTGCTGTGAAGTGCATATGCAAGTACTTAAATGTTACAGCTTGGACTGCTCGGAGTAACTTGTGGAGTAAAGTGCCCAAGCTTAGGAAAGAAACATGGGCTTCACGCTATAAAGACATCGATAATGTACATATACTGTAAGGGCCAATCGTTGTTTTGAAGCTTGGTCAAGAAACCAATGTGCACCGAACGACATCGCAACAACTAGGTGCACTTACAAGCTTGTTCATAGGCTTACATGAGAGAGGAGTGGTTGCATCACTGTCGGTATGTTTACAGGAGGGATGTCATACAAGACAACTTCTCTTTCTTTCTGCAGAGCAGGTGTGATTGACAGGAACTTCACATTAACCATAGCCATTTTTTAAACTGCGAAAAATTTCCCATAAGGAATGAATGGGACGGGGTCAAAAAAGTCGCAAAATCATCGACGCTTTTCAAACATCTCCTGCTCTGGCATACTTTGACCTAGAGACACCATTCAAAGTTTAAAATGTAGGCACAAGTCTTATCTATTTGAGTTGTATTTGAACTTTCTTTCTACGATGTTTAGTTTTTGAACGCTGACCCTTAATTTATCGTGAGTGATTTCGAAAAAATTCAGAAAAAATCAGGATTTTCAATGTGTGTGTATTCGAAAATTTTCTTTAGATGACGATCCTAGCCACAGATTTCACACTACAATAGTGATATTTTCCAAGAACGTAGCCACACTTGTCTTCTGTCTGGCATCTTTTGAATGGGAGGAATGCTCACTGGGATGATGAAATAATGAAAACATCACGGGTGCCAACCTGCCATCCCTCTAGGACTCGTACGCCACCCGACTCAGCAAACATGGCCGCCAACCGACTCTAAGCCTCGACCTCGAATTATTTATCTCCTCCCTTCTGGCAGGTGCTTCAGATTAAAAGTCTGTTTCAGGACTGCTTTCACATCTGGCCGCCTCCCACAGGACCTCCAACCGTCACCACCCACTCCCGCAGATGTGCAACGCCACTTATGCCTTATCATGCGCGGAGTCCGATCACTGTCGCCCACGACGCCGCGTTCTGGTGAGAATCTGTCCGCCCCGTCCCGCGGGGAAAATCAGACACATGTAGCCCTTATGGATTGTTTTAATCTAAAACAGAAATGCTAATATGGTTACTCAAGTGTTTAATAAGCCAGCTGTAGAAGACGTGAACTGAAAATAAGCCTTATTAAATTTCCTCCAAAAAAAAAACAACTTCAGCCCGAGGCAGCGAGAGCTCAAAGATGATGAAAATATTATGGATCGTGTCCTTGTTTCTCTGACAGTTTCTGTCATTTCCCAGATAGCAAGAGAGACGCAGAACCAGATGTTGTAATGTCAGACTTTCAGAGCACATTTTGGCGAAATGTTACAGACATGTAAACAAAATATACATATTCAACCGCACAACGAGATACAAACGGGGAGCGTTAGAGGGCAAACAGTCGATTCTCTTGAGCTGAAACTTCACAAATTCACAAATTTGGAGGCTTTCCTATTTTCATATATGAACCTTCATCCCTCTCTCACCCCGTGATAATGATCGCTGGGTTATATTCCTGTTGCCGCCCTCTAATTTGGATCTCTGCGCACCAAAACAAGCAGGCACACAAAAAAAACAGTTGCTTTTCCGCGTGACTTTACAGTAATGAACAGATAACTCAGCCTCGTGACGACTCCAAACAATATCTGCTCAACGGCTGTGCAGCACCATCCACCCTGCACACACTCACTGTGCAGCTGTAAGCAACTGTGTGCTGCCTCCAATACAACTCGCCTTACTGAGCGCACATTAAATATATATTCAGACCTCTTATGTTGTCACGCTGCCTGTATATACATTTACAGACGAGGTCAGCGCCGTATATATTCACAGTGTGCTCGGTCTGTCTGCGCCGAGGCACCTCGAGTCATCTGTAATCTGTGTGACCTGGCAGCTTCCAACCAGCGTTAGTGAAAGTGTTATTGAGATATCACAGCATCAAAAATGCATTTTAGATGAATGAGAGGTAGACGCTTTAAAAAAAGACAATTAAATCGTACGTAGGCTTGTGTATGATGTATGATGTACACTATAGGTCATAAATCCGGCCAGCTACATGGTAGTAAATGGGATATGGGCTAAACTACAAGCTACTACTACTACTCAAATTCATTTTCTGTCATTTAAGGTGCTTTGGTAGTAGCAAAACAAGGGCACAAATGCGAACGCCAGTCAGAAACAGGCAGCAGAGAAAGACCCAGAACTGAAGAGATGCTAAAAACGAAAGCAAGTACAAAGCGAATAAAGAGCGGGGAACATGGGTGAATCACGAGGAATAAACATCCGAGCCGACACAGACGAACTGACAACACAAAGAGGGGAAACACGTGGGCTGAATACACAGGAGGCTGATCAGGGACAGGTGAGACTGATCAGGGACAGGTGAGGCTGATCAGGGACAGGTGAGGCTGATCAGGGACAGGTGAGGCTGATCAGGGACAGGTGAGGCTGATCAGGGACAGGTGAGGCTGATCAGGGACAGGTGAGACTGATCAGGACGATCTCAGGGGAGGGAGAGTCGGACAAGACGGGAGGAAACACGACATGACACACGAGGACGAAGCTCGCAAAGTAAAACAGGACACAATGGAGCTGAATCCCATCAGATAAGTTTGGGTTTCATTAGTTTTTTTCATATGATTGCCATAAAAAGGGGCTGCGACCTCGCGATCGACAGCCGAGCTGGCGTACGGCACCGGAGCCCTTGAGCAGAGTGAGTCACGACAGCAGTAGTTCAAAATGCAGATCGCCACGTGATTCATAGAGACTTCGGATAGTTCCGGGAAGTTCTTAGCCGGCAATTTAAATGCATGACTACAGAGAGACAGAAAGCACGAAGACTGGCAGTTCATCGATAATACATGATGTGTTGATGGACTGCTTCACAGAGCTGGGGCCGCTAGAATCTGCAGCTAACTTCCAGGAGCCGTCGAGAGGCTCCACGGTCACGAGATGACATGGCTCTCGCCACTCGACGGGCTCTGAGGTCCACCGCTTGATCAGACTTGATCAGTCGTTGGAGTCACATGAGGCCCTTTGTGCACAGCCGTTGTTCTTAGAGGCTAAGTTGTTGAATCTCCTGGGAAGACATGAAAGGGCAGCATTGTAAATTGGAGATAGGTGGTGTCGCAGACCCCCTCCTCTGTTTAGAGATGGCTTTTCAATTTTTGCATAGATGGCTTCCTTTACTCCTCTTTCAAACCATCTATCCTCTCTGTCCAAGATGTGAACATTATTGTCCTCAAAGGAGTGAGCTTAGCAACTTAGCCTCTAAGCACAAAGGGCCTCATGTGACTCCAACGACTGTCGTTACAACACAATAGAGCACTAACGAAGTCGAAACCAACTTTCCACCATCCCCAACGACCATACTAACGACTGTCGTTGGCAACAATGGAGCACATACGACCCATAGACATCAGTGGCCTTGTGACCGCCTCCTAAGAGGTTAAATAGCTGGACCTCCACACCGGCTAGTTGGACTAGTCCCAGCCTAGTCAAGCGAGCAGGAACTGATGAAGCCTCTTGGATGAGAGGTGAAACGTCTTCAAAGACAAAAACCAAATCCAGTTGCGTTCGATTCAATTTCCTTGAGATAACTATGACCTGGATGAATGAGAATATTCACAGACTTGTTTTATAACTGTGTTGTACACTTGAAGAGGCCCTTACCGCTAGAGTCAAATGTCTTGCATGCGTACTTGACCATCACAGGTGCTTCTGCTTCTGTTTTGGTCCTCAGCATACTGACGTGATAAAGGAAAGGTGATGTGTCGACGGGAACGAGCAGCTGCTTTTTCACTTTAACTCCAAATAACACACAACAGCGTCACTTTTCCCTTCAAGTATTTACTGATTCTTTTTTTCCTTTCCTTTACCAACGATGCCCGCAGCATGTCACATCATCATGCCGCTATGATGGTCCCCAGCAGCGCGAGAGAGGGGAGAACAGTGTAATAAGACCCATGTGTCTTCTTCTTCGCCGCTCTGCCTGGAAGTTGTCCTCTGTCTGACGAGCGTCTCGTTGTGATCTAACATTCCTCGGCTCGCTGCCTCATTAAAGACGCACTTAGAGCTGCCAACTGAGGAAGAAATGGCAGAGCGAGCCCTTTCTTTCCCCCCCTCCCGCGCCGTCTTTTTCCTCCTGCCTGTCAAAGGAAATCGCACGAAACTCTGCCGAAAATTGCGTCTTTAACTGCTTTTGCATACCGCTCACCTTTAACAAGTGGGGCGCGCGGCGAGCGCCGTAATTGAGCTCTTAGCCCGCCCCGAGCATTGTAAGTTCCCGTGATTATAGGGAGGTGAGCCGCTAAGAATCAGACATTTGCGTATTTGTGTGTGTTTGTGCGACAGTGAGGGTACAGATGGGCGCCAGGCGGGGGGATGACTATAATTTGGAGAGGGGCGTTTGACAGTCTGTGTCAGTCCTAAGCGACTGAGGGCCACTTCACATCAAAAGGGCAGCCTGAAAAGACCGAGGAGAGAAAACAGTGTGCGCCGAGAGAGTCGGAACAGTTTTTTAAAGCAAATGTAGCTACACTGATGCTTAAAAAAATGGCAACCCACGCTCATCCACATAAATACACGTGCTAAATCAGTAGGTACACTGTGCGAGCGCCAAGTGGATCATTCCATGAAATCGGTGCCTTTTCAACTTTGAAAAGTTAAAATTTAAATTATATTTAATTGCTATTTTTTCAGTAGCCAGGAATTAAAGACAGTTTAAAATGACAAGAAATTATATTGTGCCATCTCAGGCTATGGAATTTCATATTTTATAACTGTTTTAGTCAAGTCCTGTTACTGGAAAGGTAACAGGGTTGACAGTAACAGGGTTCACCATTTCAAGCTAATTTGCCCATTGCTAGCTAAAACAAATGTTAGCTAAAGCACATGCTATGTACTTTGAAAGGAAATTACATGTACATATTGATTATATTATGAGAAATAAATAATTGTTTGGATTTATATGTTAAAAAATGGTAACAGGGTTGACGTTGTATGCTTGTCCCCCCTGGTTCAACCTTGAAAAAACATCAAAAATAGCACATCAGAGATGAGCAAAACTTACTTGTCACTGAGCTGTTAGCATCCTGGTTCAGAGATGATGCAACCTCCTGTAAATCATGTCAAATCTAGAATGTACCGTTATTTTGATAGGGTTTTTTGGTTAGGGTAACAGGGTTGACATAAAATTTGGGGACACCGATAAATTGGTAAATATTTATTACAATTAATATATATTTTTACCAAAAACACTGTTTCACAATAAGATCATACTTAAAACAATATGTAAATGTAAACATTTTGACATTTTGCCAACATTTTACAAATTAAAAGTCCTGCTGATGTACAACAACAACAACAGTGAGGGACAGGCCAAAAACCTCACCCTCATCAGCTTAAAAATCATTTTTATTATTTAAAATAATATTTAATTGATTTTAATTTGATGTTTTATTGAGGAGAGAAGACATGGTAATGTTATATTTTCAAATCACATCTTTGTTTGTTGTTACTGTAATTTTATGACTGATAATTTCTTGGGGACACAAAAGGCACCGATTTCATGGAATGACCCAAGCGTGTCTGTTGTCCTTCTTTTCATCTCGGCCTCCTATTCCCAAGCATCTTCACGTCGTCGCCGTGGCGGAGAGTCCTACCCGTGTCTCTCAGATCAGCGCGAAGCAGCACCAGAGTCTCTGGCAATTAGCTCGCCGCCTGTACGACTGAGAGAAGCCGAGGAGTCACTCGCAGCGGGGGGAAGCGCATTCATCTCGGCTCCGGAGAGAACACACATACGAACGGGGCTGGAGGAACAGATGTGATGAAATAGGGCCAGAATTGCTCGTTCTGTTGTTGTGCAGTCTGATGTCCTGAGAAAACAGAAGAGAGGGGGGGAAGCAGCCCCGCGTGTTGTTGAACCACAGATTTGCCGTAATGTGGCGATTTAGCAGCCATTGTTGGAAAACGGTTTGCTGGAACCACATCATCTCTAATGAAGGACTCTTAAGGGGCGTTCATCTCCCGAACGGGGCGTTTACAGACATCACCAGCGTCCGAGAAACATGTAGCATCTCGTCATGTTTACCTTACGCAACTCTTTCTCCATCTTTTTTTTTTTTTTTTCATCGTTTCCCTTCCTCCTAATCTCTTTATTTCCCACAGAGCCGTGCATAAACACGTCCTTACACACATTTATCCTCCACAGCTTGCCTCCGCCACAATGCAGCATCCCGAGGCTCGTATTTATATTCCTGTCACGCGGCAGAAAAATCTAAAGAGGACTGTATCTACAAAAGAGAGCACAAATCAAAGAACATCACAATTCCTGTGAGGATGACAACCCATTTTGCCTCCCTTTGTGTACTTCTTCTTTTTTTTTTTTTTTCAATTATTTTGTCCGTGGACAGTTTTTGTGCATTTGAAATAAACCCGGAGAAGGTCGGCGTGGAGGGGAGAAGGAAGGACCGAGGGGTTTGAATAAACATTCGATCGCACTCACGGGGGTTATTCACAAGCCTCCCCTCTCTCCTCCTCGATGAGTTCGCGTAGCCCTGAAGTCCAAAGATGGAAGTGCGTCACAAAAAACCTGCAGAAACGTCCGTGACGGACAACAGCGCTGATTACTCCGAGAGCACGCCTGCTCGGAGTGAAAACCCCCAGCTAAACCAATTGCCGCAGACGTGCCTTGACCCCGTCAGTGGTTCATCTGTGAAAATCTGCCAGACAATCCAATCATGTGCTGCTGCTTCTCCTCCCAGCGTGGCGGCGGCGCCGCTGACAGCGGCGAGGTCAAAGGGTTAGCGCCTTTCACCACTCACAGGTTAGTGAAGAGAGGGGGGATTGAGCGCTGATCGATCGTGCTCGGGGAGATTTATTACTCCGGTCTCTAATAGATAGGTGATGCTTCTGCCTCGTTTTGAAGGCGAGGCTTTCGGCCGCACAGCTCGAACGCGCCCGAACAGTTTGTGAATATGCATTATACATCGAGACGTGAGAGAGTTCGACCGGGAGGGCAGGTGGAATATCAGAGAGATGACGATGAAGTGCTCTAAAAAATCAAAACAGATGAGAGACTTTAGCGTGGATTTGTTAGCAAACAAGCCGTAAGGAGCGAGGGAAGGGAAGAGGCAGCAGTTCAAAAATCCAATAGGTCGTTCAGAAGGAAGCGATGCATAAATTAAAGCACAGAGTGAAGACGGGGCTAAACCTGAAAAATTAATTAAAGAAAGCTATGTTGGATATTTTCATTCATAACAAATTTATAACGGACTACTTCTGGTTGTAGACCTACCTAATACCTTATAATATCTTTGCAATCCTCCATTAAAATGCAGATTTCAGCGTCCGAGATGCACATGCACATGCATAAATGCATAACCAGGCCCCGCGTATGCACGAGCTCATATACATGCACGGCCACATTGTGCATAAGAGGCTGTTCTGAGACCGCCGTGGAGTCAATAAAGGCTGCTACCTTGCAGGAAGGTCACCGCTCAGAGAAACTCTCCACAAAAACCTCGACACAGTCTCCCCCTGAACTCTCTCTGTTCCCGTTAGAGGGAATAAATAGCCTCATTATTCCGCCAGGTGCTCGCCATCCATCCACGTGTGTCGCCTCCATTGTTTCTAAAACGCCGCTGTCACGTCGCTGTCAAAACTCTTCATCCTGCGCGCTTCTCACAATAGCCTCCCCCATAACCGTAACCTAAGAATTACAGGACATTTTTTAAATTATTCCCACGCAATCTAATTTGTTGTTGGTCTATTGTGCGGAGCAGCGACTCGTCCTTGTGATGTGAAAGCAAATATGAATGTGGAAAGCCTGTGAGCTGTTTACGTCAGGTGACTTCAGATCCCCAGACTCTAGACGCTAGAGAAACGGCTTGTCAGTTTATATATCCTACGACACATCGGTGTGCTCTTTTAACACAAGCGTCTCGACTGATGTAGAGTTTTGGTGGTTTAATGGGTTTCGGTGTGAAGTGCGTCACGTTTCCAGCATGCGTGTATGCAAATAGGTCTGTGTCGGGATGAGGAGGCGATTAGTTCACCAACCGCTGGCTCTCTCGAGTGATTTGGTCCGACTCAGTGACGGCCAGCACAGCCTGCTCACTCGCATCATCGGCTCAAGATTATATGTTTGACGCCATAGCTACCCCTCGAGCTTCACTTCTTGAAGAAGCAGTATTAAGAGCGAGAGAGCCCTGGGGGTTGTCGGGGGCGGTTGGATGGGTGACCGGACTTTACCTCCAGAGAACAGAGTTTGTGTTCCATGTCGCGAGAGATTTGATCTCAAGTTATGTCACCTAATTAAGTTAACGTACCCTAAATGTACTTTGTCACTTACGTTACGTCACGTAAGTTATCAGACTGAACACAGTTACTGACCGTAAAGTATGATGTTTTCCTGAACCTAACCAAGCCCTAACCTTTCGACAGCTTTAATAACAGTCAGTTCATGGGGAAGCCCCGACGAGTCGATTACCGAGTGCAGTAGATTTCCGCAGCTCAAGGATGAAAATGTCTGATTATTACTCCATGGAATGATCAGTTCTTATTATCGAGAGCTGACAGGGAAAATAAGGGAAGTAATGGAGTAATAAACATGACATTTTCATCCTTGAGCTGCAGAAATCTACTGCACTCGGTAATCGACTCGTCAGGGCTTCCCCACACAGGCAGGCTGCTGGAGGAGAGGGTGAGTTGTGCTGTGTTTTTAATACAAATCCAGCAAAGCTAGCAGATGTTTGATGCTTCGTACTGTGTGCTGGGACTGTACATGTACTGCTGCTGAAGTTTGGTGCTGTTCTCACCATTAATTGTGGCTTTTTGATGGCGGTTTCTAGTTGGAGGCATAAGCTGCAGTGTGTTGTTATCGTGCGGTCTTTTCTGAGGTTGCTAAAACTAGCTAAGCTAGCGGTCAGCTAACTTGACCTCTCGAGGGGGAGTCTTACTCGGTGTCAAGGTGTGTTAGACCATGGATTAAACTTACACCGGAATATCCCTTTAAGCTTTATTTTGAAAGTCTGGCATATTACATATTATTGCTAACTTGCACTGAACACACCTCGGTTCAGAAGTGGCTCTGCAGAAAGCCGTTATTAAATACGTCGCTCTCTGTCTTTTCCTTCTCGTCCCCGTCACGACGCCCTGCTTTGCATGTGACGTTGCGTGACGCGCCGTCGTTCTTCCGTGAAGGCCGGTCAGTCGAGGACAGAACGCAGCCAAACAAACAAAAACCACATCAGAGCAATAAATCTGAATCGAGCCGTTTGACCATTAGTTTTTAATTGACTGAGCTTGTTTAAGTGCCGTATTATATCCAGTGTCGTGTCCCTGCTCATGTCCACAGTGACACAGCATCTGTGACACGACGGTGAATAATACATTTATTTTATTAAAGCGATGAGTCCATATGTGGGGAACCTTTCAGCAGATTGAACTAAAGCAAAACAATGCTCATTGTCATCACCTCGAGATGACCCTGACATCAGGAAAACAATTGTTTTTTCAGCGCGGCTCTTTACCGTCGGCGCCTGCCCACACACTGTACCCATGTGGCTCCTGCTGCCCGTTTGCTTTTTTTTTTTACCCTGCAGATTTCCTCCCCCCAGCGTGCCCGCTGATAATTATAATCCAGAAAGCCGTTTCGTGGGGCAGCACAGCCTCGGCAGCAGCTTGCTAACACTGTGTTTTATTCCTCGGTACGACACAGTTGTTCCGTACAGTCGCTGCCATGATAATTGGCTCCACGTGAAAAGGGCATTGTTTGGCTCGTGTATTACACTGGTCCCTGCGTGGCTATTCACTTAATACTCGGAGAAAAAAGTCCTTGAAAAGGTAAAATACTATGCACTTTATAACTGCAAAGCCTCGTTTAATGATGTCTCTGAGATGCCTCTCATGAGTCATACCTACAAAACACACTCCACGCCGCTATACTCTCTGCATACGCTAACGCAGACAGATGCAGATGGATATTTAATACAAATTCTCAAATATGCATGAGTGTTTTCTACGCACTCTTCCCTGCCTCAGCTGCATCTCTGACGCAAAAGCTCTGGAAGATCCGATCTACGAGGACGCCTTATTACACTCTGCTGCTACAGTTCGACGTGTCAAGTGCGAATACATGTGTTCCTGTGCATTATACAGCACGAGCTTAATATGTTGATTAAAGTGCCAGCACGAGCTACAGAGTGCAAATCACGGCGTACCAGAGGAGGTGATTACGAGAGCGGAGCCCAGCTGTCAGGAAATATATACGATATGATACCGTATCCCGCGTGACAAAGAGGAAAAATAAACTACAATATCTCCCAGGACTTGAATCTCCCCCTACAATCTATTATTTAGAGCGCGTGTAAGTGTTTTCAGTTAAAGCTCCTCCAATAGTGCATTCATATCCAATCAATTATTCACGAGCGTGATTCGTCTTCAGTCGGTACGACACACTGATGCCGCCCGTCCGGGGATCCAGCCGGCCAGCCAGCCAGCTGAGGTCTTGCCAATCAGGCTCGACGCTGACACAATGATGCCTCAGCCTCCAGCTCTCCGCCGCTTCCTTCAGGAGGGTGTGCTGCCTCTGATTGGTGTGGCCGTACCCCCGGCAGACACTCCATCTGCACTAGATTGCGCCGCTGGAGTGGAGATAGCTGCAATTTGCAGCAATTCCGCCAGTAATTTCGATATGTATGAGGACCGGAGCAATTCACAGCCCCTCTCCACAAGGCCCGGGTACTTTATTTGATGCCTCTCATCACCAGCCTACAGGTATATTCCTCCACCTCTCTGCTCGCGCTGGAAACCAAAGTCTGGTTTGGAAAAAAAGTCTCGGGGAGGATGAGTTTTCCCGGAAGATGTAAAAATTTATGAGCAGAATCTCGTCATAAAAGGAGCGAGAGGTGAAATTTGATTAAGGGATGATTGAGCAGATCTCCTAATGGAAGTGACAGCGACCCAGCCTCTCTCTCTCTCGTGTGTTTTGTTTCATGCAATAATTGATTTTTCTTCCGAGTTTTTCTTAAGGGGCTTTCAAATTAAGCACACACGACGCATTTTGAGCATTGTTTACGCCTGGTCGGACGTCAGACGACGTACGGTTTAACAATTCATAGTTTCTAACGCCGCCTCGCCTCCTCTGAGCTGAGGCGAGCGCACATTTCTTGGCGTTCCCTGCATTGTGGATAAGAGTCTAAATAAGGGGTGAGGCGAAGCTAACTGTGAAAGCGTGTTTCTCTCACTGAATTAAAGATACGTCTGACACTCCAGGTCTACTTTACACCGTTTGTGAGGGTAACCGCCTGTTTCAGAAGCCAGGAATTATTCTCCTTTTTCGATTCTTGAGCTCGAACATTTGTGCACCTGTGGCACTGTTTTAAAATATTCCGTCACTCGGAGCATTTTGCGGATACCTGAACACCTTTCTGTTGACCACGTCTGCATTAGAAGCAGAAGTGTCATGACATTTTAAAGAAATCATAGAATTTCTAATGATGCCCGGTGCTTAATTGGCCGCTGAACTCTCGGCAACCTCATTACAGTCAAACAGCGCTGGAGGGTCTGAAGATGTGTTGCCCCCCTCCGGACACTCTCCCTCTCTCTCCGAACCCCTCATTACCCCAGAGTCGGAGGCGGGGGAGGGGGATGGAGGGGTGGAGGGGGGAGAGGTACCTCGGCGAGACCATCACACACTGCCCTTGCCCAGATTTAATGGTGTCATGTGCCCATGATCAAAGTCCCAGTGTTTCTACTCCGTGCTCATCATGCTTTGCTTCATGTCGGCTGCCTCCCCCTGTTTTCCCTCGCTGTCAGTGTCTTTCCCTCTCATCCGGCACATTCTCTCTCTCTCTCTCTCTCTCCATCACCGTCGGTTAGATGTGCCGCTCAGCAATCCTTTTTGATGCATTTGACACTTTTACCTCATTACCCCTCAAGGACTTAACCCCTACAAGGCGGATTCAAAGCGAGCAGTTTATTTGTAAAGGGCTCCTCATTAGCAGACGCGACGGCCATCGGCTGTTCTTCCCAGAAACGTGACGGACGATACGTGACTTGTTCTATTATTCCTGCACAGGACAGGTATTTGCAGGTTTCTGGATGTCTACCAGGACCCAACCCAGCACCACATGTCCGTGTCTCGTACAGAGCGGATCCGAGCGGAGTCGCCATCAGTAATCAAAGCGAGGGGCGAATGAAAATCTGTCAAACAGGAAGTGGTGCGAAACTGTGCATCTTTTTTTTTGGCTAAGTGGCACCGGGGAGTGATTACCACGGACACTACTCGGTTCATTATGTGAGGATGCAAACATTTAATTAGTCTCAGCACAACACACAACGCGCAGTTGTTGAGGCTGATGAGGAAGTCGTTTGTTTTGGAGCTTATTCGGTCGTTAAAGTTGTGGAGTCGACGGTGGTGCGAGGTGACGAGTCGAGGCTTCACCCAAATTGTTGCCAAGAGTGTTTTTAAAATCATTTTCAATGTGTTGGACTTTGTGACATCTAACCGTGTGGTTGCAGATTGTAACCACCTGGACAATCCATTTTTCTAGGTTGAAACATGGCAGTGCAACATTGCGGACTGAACTGAAGTAGCCTCCCAAGAACAACACCAGGCTTTGAAGCCAAATTGAAATAGTGGTCAAACTGTCTGATGCTCTGGGGCCCAACAATAACTCTCCCCATACGCTTACGTAGAAAGATAAGTGGCTGTAAAACAGTGACTACAGCTCAACACGTGAGTCGTCTCGCGTCCAGAGTTCGATGCATTCGGTCTGATTGCATTAGGAAAGTCTTGAAGAGCTGCGTGATTAAATTAATCCGTCCTCATTCTAAGTTAGCGGAGAGCTGAAGTAGAGGTTATCGGACACGGCTGGTGAGAGTCTCCTGCGCAGCGCTCTACGGGCCGAACGATGGCGAGGATCAAGGTTATTCTACGCTGGGGGAGTTCATGCTGGCTTCATGCGCCGCCGAGCAGCTTTCATTGGAGCGAGGGCTTTGCCTTTGACGCCGTATCCGCTAGGACCCTCCCCTTCTGTTGATACAAAAGGCTCATTTTAAGGCTACGCAGTAATTCTTGGTTTCAGGTGATTATTCACTAATGAAAACATATGTATCCTGAATCCTGCACACCCTTTAAAACCACAACAATTTCAACCTCATGGAGCAAAATCTAAAGAACACTGGATCACTGATGTCAGTACAAACTTTCATGGCAAAACATTTTGGGGATATTTTCGTCTGGTCCAAAGCGGAGGACCGATTTATCGACCGTGGAGCCAAGCTGTTCGCTGCATAGCTTGAAGTGATGACATGTATCGCTGCTTTTATCAGCTTGTTAATTAATCTCCTATCACGCTGCTACCAGCGTTGGGTTTCTCTCTCAATTTGGGCTGTTTTGATCCGTCACATTTTGGAATATCTCCAGTTATTTCAGGTTTGCTCGGACTGTTCTTGGGTTGATTTTTTCCTTTCTGTTTTCCTTCACTCTGAAGGCAGCGTTACACTTCTGCAACTGCGTAACCATGGAGACCCCTCGAGCCCTCATAGTTCTCCGTTGTGGTGCCGGACACGCAATGCAATTTCCAATCGTAGCCCTTGCCGTCATCGCCGAAACGCTACGAGCTGCAGGATTGCTGACCAATCGTAGCCCTTGCCGTCTCCGTTGTCGCTTGACGGAGTGACGGACACTTAAAAAAATATTTCGTGACGACGGAGAGGCTCTCCGACTACGTAGAGGGCTCTCCGCGACCTACGTACAGCACTTTACGCAGTAGTAAAAATTAGGCTTGAGTGTGCACGCTGGGTTCAGGTCGTGTTTCCAGGGGTCTGAGGACCTCTTGTGCATGGATCGCTAACCGTGTGTCTGTGCTGTGGCCGGTTGTTGTTAAATTGACATTTCCCGATGCAAATATCACCTCCCTTCCACTGTTTTTTCCTTCTTCTTCTTCTAAACCTCGGAGCTTTGAGTCTGTGCGGCTCCTGCATACCCGGCGGACCTAATGCCCTGCCTGTTGCCAGTCTTTCCCGTCAAGCCGGGGCTGCTCTGCTCATTTTGTTTTACCTGAGAGCACCACTAAATATTAATGCATTCCTCTCCCTGAATTACAGCCTTACAGGCCTGCCAACTCACTCAGCATTTGTCTACCTTCCTCTCTTTCACTCCTCCACTTCCCCTCCTGTATCTGCCTCCACTACACTTGGCTCAGTCTTTTCCGCCCCGGAGGTTAATTCCTGACGATATCCGATGCGATGGGTTGTTGGCTCTCGTTCGTCTCTCTCATGATTTTTATGACTCTAATCCTGCCACTTGAGCAAAATCCCCGCCTTTATTTTGACCGGTGGATGGCATTTTTTTTGGGAAGCGTTTAGATTCACAAAGCAAACCTGAAATTTAATACTGACATCATTGTGAGCCGTCCAGCGTCGGAGAGATTCATCTCACGAAATAAAAAGGTTGGCCAACATTGAAATCAGCTCGACTTCAGAGATTTAAAAATGTGTCGTGTCACCTGTGCTTTTACCCGCCTTCCTCACCGCTAACAAAGGAACCAGTCAGAGTGGGATAAACAAGCCAGATGGACTGTAGCGGCGCTTTCTGACTTTGGCGTGTTGCTGCTTTTGTAGAGAAATCTGGAGTGGACCAATAAGATGACATCCGGCCCACTTACCCCGCACGCTTTTCATCGAAACGCTCTCAGAAATGACACTAATGATGAGGTGCAGTAGTGAAGCTCTCAGAGAAATCAGCGCTGATGCAACACATTTAAAGAGACGCTAAGATACAAACAAGCAGTTTGCTTAAGCAACTTATCAATCTCTTTTCAGGATCAGTCGCTCTGAACACTATGATTAGCAACAACCGACTACATATTTCCAACTGGAAAATACACAAAGTGTCTTTTTTTTTATCCGTGACTGGCCCGTGATTGTGCGTTTGCGCCTTCAAAGGCACTCACTCTTGATTTTTCCGAGCGTTTGTCAGCAATGTGTGAGCCCAAACTGCATAAGCTATATTATTACCGTCAGCGATCACTGTCAGCCGCACAGTCACGGCAGACATTTTGACTTCCCTCTCTGTGCTCAATTATGTCCGCATGAATTATTCTTACAGCAAAGACGATGTTTTATGCATAATATATCACAACAGGACCTGAATACACGGGGAAATTCCACGTGGGTCCTGCCGGTTGAAACGCTCGAGATGATGAGATGGAAATAAACATGGGAGGGCGATGAAGTGAAGTAATTATCACACACTCCTCGGGTTTGTATAAGACGGACGGCGTTTGAGGATGTGTGTGTTCCTGATTGCCATGTTTGGCTCGACTGCGGCAGGAACGCCGCTCGGTAAACTCATTCGCATTATTTTTAATCAAGGCTCACCGCCGCCATACATCACGGTGACCTGCCAATTAGCTTTGCCTTTCGCTCGTTAAACCAACCTCTGCCTGTCCCCCATCTATTAAAATAATGTGCACGCTCGTTAATAACAGTCGGCGATGTAAAAATGCAAGCGGGGAGGATGAAGAGGATGAGCGTCGGCGCGGAAGTAGCTCCACATCGAGCTCACCGGCGGCAGTCAAACCCTACAAACACGGGATGAAATTGTTCGTGCTACATTACGAGCAACACGAGCAAAACTTGTCGCCTCCTTGCGTGTTTCTCGCTGTGAGCTCATACCGGCAGCAGGCGACAGGAGACAAAAGCACCGGTACTTCATTCATTTGGAATGAGCGCTGGGAGGACGTGGCGCAACAGAGAGCAGAGTGACAGCTGGCGGAGAGATTTCAGGGATTCGGCGACGGGAGGAAGTCGAGCAGGGTTCAGGTTTTGAAAGAGCGGAGATGTGTTATAGATACAGACACATTGTGTGTTGCAAAGAGCATAGGCAGTGACATTAACACATTTATAGATTCTGGATAATTAGGCGGCACTGTGACTGACTTTGGTTTGTGTAGTTCCTTGATAATACACGCAGCGGTCTGCAGTGATACAGAGATACAGAGTCACTGATGCTACGGTTAGCCACAGCCCACAAGATCAACTCTGGCCTGCGACTGACTGAGAATAATCCAACCAAATATCTCTCAGGACTTGAATAATATACTGAATGTTGCCTCGCTGATGATTTCAGACATAAAGCCACAGAGATAGTAATGTAGGCCTCTGCTTTAAAAGCCCTGATTCCCAAAGGTTTTACAAGAATATTGTGGAGGAACCAAATGTAAAAAGAAGAGGAAGAGGCAGGATAGAGAACAAGTAGCAACACAAGAAGCTTATGAAAAGCCATCGATGAGCAAGAAAGGAGGGAGACACCTGAGGACAACTGGAAGAAGCTCAGGTGAACAACACAGGACGAACTGACGAAGACAGAACGGAGCACACGGGCTTAAATACAAACAAAACTGAGGCGGGGATGAGGTGCAGGTGAGGGAAATGAAAGGAAAAACACTGGAAGGAGGGAAAGGCTGAAGAGGAAGATGTAGAGCAGGTGTGGATGGAAAGCCGACTGGTGAGGACCACAAGAAAACAGGAGGGAAACAAAAAAACAGGAAAAAACACACATACGATGAGCATAAAATGACAGGACCACGACAACAGGAGCACCTAATTCTGCAGTTGTTGGGTTCTGTGGAAAGATGGTATTAGCACTATATGTCAACATATAGAGTCATAAGACCTGAATACCATATAATTAGTTTGTTTATTGACATGGTCAGTTAGCTGTACCAGAGTTAGCTATGAGCTAATTCTCATCCGTAGTCCCTGGGCAGAAGACAGACATAACTTCTCTGCTCGTTCACGGTCTTTTACAGCTTTTTATTTTAGTTTTTTATCCTCAATAATTACAATATCAGTTCACTTATTGTCTTCCGTGCGTGTTGAGGACATACAGCCTCCTCATAAACTAACCATTGTTGGTTTTTCCTCAAATCTCATTAGAAACGACTTTTACGTGACCGTCATCTTTTTTTTCTTTTTGGCCTGCGTCTCCTCCTGGAAACTTTTCTCTGCAGACCTCTTAACCCCTGTGATGTTCTGCTATATTATTTTTTATGTGTCTCCTCATTAAAGTGTCCTAACAAGCACACTCGCAATTCAATCTGCGTTGTGGAATGTCACAAATTACTGTTACGCTACCTACTTTTACTACTACACAACATCGCCTGTGTTTGGTGGTTTTATTTTTAACAGTGTCACATAAAGTCTTCACTGAAAAAAAGCTTGTGCTAGATGGTGCTAAAAAAAAAGATGATATACAATAAAAATGAATCTCTGATACATAATTAGGCTAAAGTTAGTTAAAGCTTGCATACCAACTCCAACAACTATGCTACACTGGAGGCTTTGTCAATGGCATTTTTGGTTTAAACATGTTTTTTGGTGTTGTTGTAGACAAATATTTCAAAGCAGGGAATATCAAAACGTGTACTCCGCCACCCCGTAGTGTTTTTTGCGTGGTGGTCATCAAATGGTAAAGGATTACATGCATTCGAGAAACATGCCTGAATAAATAGAGAATGGTTAAAAGTAGTTCGTGTTCCCTTATGAAGATGCCACATGGGAATTTCAGAGATCCCAATTCCACATGTGAGCTGAATATTTTCAAATATTAGAAATCATAAAATCAAACATTCAGTTGGCATTCGGGATTTTTGTACATGAAAAATGTGATTTATGTAAGTTTTACATGTTAATTACATTTATTTATATATATATAATTGGCATTTCTTATCACGTGGAGGAGAAACATGGCACAGCTCAGCACAAGAAACCACCTGAAAGTTACCTGTTCACATGTAACATGCCATTTTCATGTGAACTAACATTTAACATGTGAAAAATAAAACAATACATGTTTGCTACCAAGTAAAATATTTTCAAAAAATGATTGAATGAATGAATCTTTATATGTTTTTGAATGATCTTGAGCCTATTTGAGGGGGTTGAGAGCAGTTTGGAAGTGTATTCTGACCATATTTTACAAGCTTAAAAATCTTGTAAAGCATTGAGCCAATAGGGAGCACCTGAGTTTTGATCACTAGCACTTGAGAAACCCCTGCTGATTCATTTTATCCTCACTTAATGCAATGAGGCGGCTAAAAAAAAATAAAAAATCAAGCTGATAAAAAAAACTACTGAATACTTTCTGCCACACAGTTTTACTGCAGTCCCTGATGGAGAAAGAGAATTTTAAAGCACAGAGGACACGTGTTTCGTGGTGGATTAACATTTAATTATACCTTACATTAGAGCTCCACCATAATAACTTTCCCTCTCAGACTCTCTCTCTCTCTCTCTCTCTGTCACTTAACAGCTCCACTGGACTGCCGCGAAAAAGCAGCTTTGCTTTCAGTCGCTGTCTGCCTTTGTGATCCCATATAGCTCTGTCTGTACACACTGTCCACTTAGATAAGACCCTTGACCGTGAAATGATAATGAACAGAAGGCCGAGGCCTTGGAAGTTGAATCAGATGTGTCACTCTGCTTTTCATGATCATAGTATTAACACCTCTGTGTTTGGTGGGGTTGCAAAATGAAAGAGTCACAGATTAGTTGTATAATTCCCCACTTCATGCTGTCATCCTACACGCCATTCATCAGATCTACAGAGGCGAATTTTCACACCTGCAGTCATGCTGAACCGCCTCCGTCTGCGGCACTGCGAGACGACTCCCATTAAAGTCGCCGGTTTTAATTCAGCGACACCGCTGCGGGTCTGAAATATGCGGTTCGGCAAGCCTTTTTTTCGTCTGTACAGAAACCCATAAGGATTCAAAGGAAACAATATGTATTAATAATATATTGCAAAATGTATCTATCTTCAAAAGATGAAGCGAGCGAACTCCTGAGAGCAGTAATGAGGGCGCTGTGGGCAAAGTGAACAAACATTCCCGAGATCATTATTCCCAAGTTAGACTCAGCCTGGGGAACGGCTCCGTGTGTTTGCTGCTGAACAAATAGCACCGCTGAAATGTTCATTCAGCTAAAGGATATTCAGCCTTGAAATACTTTTGAATGTAGTGGAATCAGCCTCTTGTGCGTTTGTTCAGTCAAATGTAGGGTACACGTGTGTGCTCGAGTGCAACCGAGCCAGCAAATGAAAAGTGCAGCCCACACAGTCTTTTTTTTTCTCATCCTCCACAGGCATGAAAGGGAAATTGGGTACATGTTAGCAGCCTTAACGGGCCTTATCTCATTTTATCTGCCGCTATAGTGAACGTTCAACCATTCAAAGTGAATAGTGGGTGGGTGGGGTTAAAGGATTTGGCGCTTTCCAAGTTCTTTATGTTTGTATGAGGGGGATCGAGGGAGCTTATACTTCAAAGAAAAAAAACATGTATGGAAACTTTCCCTCGTGTTCGCCAACATCAAAGTCCCACAAAAGGGTTTTTTTTTTAAAAAATCTTACATGTAGAATTATTCTCTTTTGGGTAAACAACACACAGTTTCTCGGAAAGATGAAATGTCTTGAATGGGGATTTGCAAAACTTGCAAACAGGCGCGGACACCTGTCAGAGGTGTGACAGTTAATCTTAAAAAATGCGTTCGCTTTCTGTCCCGCCAAATGTCACCGTCGTCTCAGGGGGAGCGGCGAGCCAGAGAGTTCAGCACACACCTGTCTCTGTTTTTCTCCCCTGCGCTCCTATCTTTTGATGACAAGGGGAGAGTTGACGATAGCGAGCCTTTTCCTATCCCCGATGAGCGGACGTCTTTCGGAGGAGGGTGCCCGCTGATCGCCTCAACCGGAGCTACAGTCGCTCCCGATGGCAAAAGGGCACAGCAAAGCGTCCTTGTAGCCGTATGGAAATATCCCACCCCTGTTTCGAACTCCTCCCCGTGCCCCATCTCCGTAGAGTAAAACAGTTTGACAGGAAGATTAAGCAAGAGGGAGAAAAGAGAGACAAAACGAGGGAGGGCTTGAGTTATGGTGGAAGGAAGCGAGGAGGAGGAGGAGACGCTGGAAAGCACTGCTCTTTTTCTCCTTTTTTTTTCCGTCTGAAACAGTCTCAGGAGCTGCCCCCCAGCAACAGAGGGAGAAAAGCATGATGAATAATTAACATCGAGAAATGTCACAAGCGGCAGAGAGAAGTGTAATCATTTCTCTGTTGGGTTTGGAGATCTGTTTTTTTATTCTTTTCCTTCATGGCCCGCGGTGCTGCACTACCCTGAGATTGTGAGCACTAGGGGCCATAACCCATCCCCTAAAAGCATCCGATACATTCCTCTCTACATACTTTTCAAATAAAAGCAAATAAATCATTAATATTTGGAGCCTTTTAGCAGCATTGCAGAGACGTCTCAAAGAGGTCCACTACATTTTTAATCAAGTCATTGATGTCAGTCTCATTAGCTGTAAAATCACATTTAAGGAGCAGGAATCTCTGCTGGTAATAGTTTAATCAATGTCAAGAGGCTCGAGCTTTGTTTCCCTTTTAGTTGTAGAGAAACGCAACATGCCCTCTCCGAATGAATAAAAGATAAAAAATGACAAATTACCGTCTTCATGTTCTAAACAAGCTAAATTTGTCCTCTTTCCCATAAACCTCTGAGCTGTGAAAATAAGTTATGGATTACCATGACCTAGTTTAATGAGGTAATTGCAGATATATATCACTTTTATCCTCGGTTTTTCACAGATTTACAAGCTGAAAGGGCCAATAGTCGGCTCCCGTGCGTATAAATGTGCTCTAAATTTAAGACCGGCCTGCTTTTCACGTGCAGGAGAGAGCACACTCTTTGACTTCCTGCCACCCGAAGTGCTAATTTTCGTATGATAACCACGATTAAGATCATTTTTAGCTTTCAATTATAAGCTTTCAGTGGACACGCTATCTTTAACTCTGCACATTTTAGCCTCCAAGCCCTCAGCTCTGTTGTCACGGTGGCAGACATTGTAAAGGGGACTGTAATGACGAGGATGATTTAATGCCGAAGAATGCTTAAAGATTTTTTTGTCCCATCGACGCGTTTGTTAATCAGCCCAACTCCAAATGAGATTCCCTATCAGTAAACACATTGATCGTCGAAAATGAGATGCTGATTTTTACCAGTATTATTTATCTTCTTTTTAGATGACACTGAGTAATTACGCCTGTATGGTGCTGCCTGTGTAATATGGATTGATCTAGAGACAGAAGTTCAAAGAAGCTATCCGTTCATGATTTGTCAGCGTTGGATAGCACTTTCAGGGCTCGAGAAACGTGCAGTCACTTCATGCTATGGGGGCTCGGCATCACAATGGTGCCCCGTATGAGTCCAACCCAATGAATAAGGAGCATAATAATCATAGGAGTTGTTGTCTTCATGGTGAAACAACCACTATCGCGAAAGCAAATCTATCTGATGCGTTGACCAACATAATGTTTTATTCATGTTATGTTTAGTCTCACTTGCCGTCTTCCTTCATGTCTCTCTGACTGATGAACGCACCTTGAGTTAGATTCATGCTTTTCTCTGGGTTTAAACATTGGTGGAAACATTTGGGATAATGTAGGTATTTGTCTTATTTTAAACATATCTAATGTCTAGTAATATTTTACAAATCATATCTTAAATGTGTGATAATTTTGGATAGGCCACACTCCATAACAGGAATCTGAAAATCTTTGCATGTTTTTTTGGAGATCTTTGCTGATATATGATTATCAGGTACTGGGAGCAAACAACCCAATTGCCAGAATGAATGTTGGCAGTTAGTGTTTCTGTATTTCCATTGCAACTTAACGTGTCCTTTGGTTCAATTTTTGTTATTTTATGTTGTGAAAATGCTGCAGCTAATGGTCAAAAAACATTTGGTTAAGAGTAGGAAAAGATTTCTTTTGTGGCTTAAAATAACTGTTTTGGTTGTCACAAACTCAGCTGGTGATGCACTGACTTTCCGTAAAAATACAAAGTGGCGTCACGCTTACAAATGTTGAAACGCAGTGTCCACATAAGAAGTTGTACAGTATTTGAAATATTAATACTGAAAGATTATGGCATTAGGTATTTGACACAGGGCCCCTGCACAAGAAAATAAAATACAGGACATCTGACTATTTCTGCTATTGTCACAAAGACAGCCTGATGCTTTCAGGGGCCCCCGAGGGTTTGGCTTCTTTGGGCAGTTGCCTGCTTCGCCTGGTTCCTATTACACTCCTGCTGAGTTAAAAAAAAACTGAGGTAGACTGCACAAACAAAACAAAACAGCGATGAAAAACAATGTGCCTCATGGCCCACAAATAAAACCGGTCTGAATAAAGAAAGCACACCCTAATTTCCCTCTAAAAGGCGTAGGAGGACAGAAGTTTTTTGACTCTCTGCTAAGCTTCCCCTTAAACGGTAAAATTGGTGAGAAGAGAGGAGAGTCTCCCCCCAACGGAGCAATCAGCATGTTAATACTGAAGCAAAACACCTCAAAATTCTCCCTTGTATTAGAACCCATTTGAAATAACCTAACAATAGCATTTAATTAACAGGGAGGTACACCTGAGCATTTAGATTTTAACCAAAGAAGTCTCTGTTGTTACTTCACTTGTCTTCCTCTTTAATTATTCTGAATTAAAGTCTTGCTGAGATTCTCTGGGGCTTTAATTAGGGACTGAATTAAAGTTATGTAAATACAGTTGCAAGCCGCAGAGTCTTTAAATAGAGTTGTGTTGCGTCTGGTATTTTATTTTCATTATTTTTTTTTTCTTCTGAAAGAGAAAACATCCTAAGTCTTTTCTTTTGAAGTTCGTCAGATCACTCCGGGGTGGTTCTCCCTTAGGTGTTTGTGTGGATTGATACTTTTTTCTCCAAGGGCTGTGACAAGGAAACTATTTCTGCATTCGAAAAAATGTGTTGCATTTTTGTGCGCGTCTCCGTTTGTGTTGGTTTCCTGTAAATATACTTAAGTATTTAATTAACAGGAAGCTGGCAGGCATGAAGTTACCTGCCTATGAATGTATTAATAACTGATCCTCCACCTCCAATTTGCTGATCCACTGTGAAAATGAAAAGAGCGGGATCAACTTCCCATTGGGCCAGATTAAATCCAAACTAAGTGCCTAGGCCCAGACTGCAAGCTTCTGTCTCTGAATAATAATGGGTTCTTTCAGCTGTGTTTGTCATCAAATTAGCCCTCTACTTCAGACGAGGCGCTCTCAGAGTGCAGTTCTCGACAGCGGCGGAATTCAAATTAGACAAAGTCAGTTTGAGGTTTGTAAGCTTTAAAAAACGGAGAATGGGTTTCATTTGCAGAGGTGATGATTGCCATAGGAGGTAAAGTGACAGCGTTCAAGTTCTTGAAAAAAACACCTTCCTTCCTGCAGCTCATCTGCTTTAATGCTCACTCCGAGCCACGTTACAGTGGAGACACAGAAACAAACCTTAAACCGCCGATTTCACCCTCCAGCTTTCTCTACATGCTCGAAAATCCAAACCCTCTTCCTTTAACATAAAGCCCTTGAAGCTCCTCCATCAGCGCACGCTTTCAAACGCTGCTTATTTTTTTCTCGAATAAACACTGCAACTGTATGGAGTGCATTTGTAAGCGTGGAGGAAAAGCTGTTAACAGATTCTTGAGGCTGAGTTCACTTTTGTTTGTCTTCCTGCCCTCAATTTTACGTTCGAGGAGTTGCGGTTGAGTTCCTCCTGCTACCCTCCGCCTGACACACTATTATGCTCGTACCTTTGATCAACCCAGGAGAGATGAAGTTGCCCTGGGAAGCGCCATCACTCCAACACAGGAGGGGGCAAGGAAGAAGGGATGGAAACCCTTTTTCCCCCTGGCGCTTTTCTGTCTTACAGAGTCTCTCTGAAGGATTGAGCAACAATTAAAAGATCGGTGAATCTGAAGTAGCTGAGACAGTTTGATGTGAACCGCAAATGTTTCTCTCATTTATAAAGTGGTCTGCAGATGGAGTTTTATGTCTAGTAATGACTTCAAGCACACAATCAAGGATGTATAAAACATACTTTGACAGGAAAATGATCTTAGCTTTACACTAACTGAGGATGCGTGGTAAAAATGAGTCATTTCCTTAAGCAACTAATGCAATCTCAGATACATTGACGATAAAATAACATGCATCCTCAATGGTTCTTCTCCCATTTTGTGGGCATTAATCAGCTGGGCCCTGGCACTTAATCTTGTGCACCAAATCAAAAGTTAATAAGGATTTATACGTTGGAAACTAAACTCATTTTTCTCTATACAATTTTAGTACAACCACACAAATCGACCTATTCCTGTTAAAGAGTGGTTGCACTCATGATGACCCATGTTAAATCTCTTTTTTATCTCGCTGTTTTAGTGAATACACCCAGTGAGAGCTCAAATTATCACAATAATACTGCGGTGAGAGCTCAAATACTCACCTTCTATCCGTGTGCTCTGAATGACACTCAAGGCGATTCAAAACACAGATAACTAATGTGAATACGGACTACACTCAGGAGGCCACAGATGTGGATGACTTTGGTTGTAAATGCAACATTTTATCCTTTGATAACTTTTGAATCGAGTCGAGTATCATTGTAAGTGTAAGAAGTGACAAGATGTGACTTTGACAGAGTATAAATGCAGTCTCGTCTGAAAGAAACAGTCAGTGGAAAAAGTAAGTCTCTGTAGTAGATAAGAGTGTGAAGCCCTGCTAGAGCCTGATATATTTTTTTAAAATTACACCAAATAACAAAACATATAACCTTCTTCTTTCGATAGGGTGCTCAAACTTGTCAGAGATTATTTGAAAGCAATTACAGGTAAATTGACAATCTTCAACAGTCAGGGTCGATAAATGAGAGACTTTTTCTGAAGAAGATCATTCCTACAAGATTTAGCAGATAATGCACCGTTATGAACTGCTAGACCTACCTGCTAGGCAACGTATCAAGTCAAAAGTATCCCTCTGAAGGACATTTCTAGCGGCCATTTCTGTGCAAAGCCAACTGAACCAAAGCCTTTGTCATTACACACCTTTTCTCACCATTCGAGTCTCCCTCTCTCTCTGTTTCTATCTTGTCTTTTACATCATTTTAGCTACCTAACTAGCTAGATAGTTAACTGATGTTTGGAGGGCAATATAGCCCAAACACTTTGCCATACCCCTCTATCCCAACAAGAATGGGGACACCCCATCCCTAAGCGTGATTGTGCAAAACAGTGTTGTAGGGTTAGGTGGTAGAAGCAGGAGGTGTATTGGGATTGGGCCAATTTTTCAGTAGATTCAGTTTGTCTCTCCGTCCTCATGGGAAACTTTTCCGTGAGCAGCAGTTGCACTTCTGAAAAGAAACTCTAATCTTGTTTTGGAAGGAAACCCTACACATACGGCAGAAGACAAAAAAAAAAACGTATTACATCTCATTTCCAGAAAATGTAAGGCATTGAGAGACTGCTGAAATAGCTTTCAAGTGTTCTGAGAACAACGGCAGCACTCTGTAATGGATTGTTTTGGTCTTTGTCTCGCTCTTTTCCCCTGCAGGGCTGAAGCAGATCCATGCGCTGTCCATCCAGGGGAACTATGAGCTGCGTATCGACCTGGAGGACTTTGAAAATAGCACCGCGTACGCCCAGTATGGTACCTTTGGAGTAGGCCTCTTCTCAGTCGACCCTGATGATGATGGATACCCTTTGACTGTGGGAGACTATTCTGGCAATGCAGGTATAAATGCTGAGTGAACTACTTTTTCTGCAAGGCTTCCTGTGCTTGTACAGTGATAAGTATACAACTATTCTTGGATGTTCTGGGTATTTTTTTATTCAACCTAATTGTGAGCACAGAAGTTACAGCAGTGGTTGAAAGCTCCAGCCAACTTCCAGTGCTGCCTTCTAGTAAAAAAATAATAGTATGTTGTTTTTTCAGTGCAGTAGGTGTGTCCACTTGTTAAACCATGCAGAACAGCTGCACAGAGAAAGAGAGGGACTGCAATTGTCTGTGCCGCTGCTCCCCAGCCATCAGATCCAAGCCAGCTACCTGTCACCTTGATTAAATTACTGCCAATTAATTGCGCTGCTTGACCTGCAGCGTAAACAAAAACCCTGCCGTTGAAATGAGGAAGCAATTTAAAGAACCTTTGGGGAGCGCCGCGCTGAGAACACGGAGAGAATGGGGACAGATATGAGAGATGGAGCACGGGGAGATACGTGGAGAGGAAGGGACTGAAGAAAACTGGGGTGGAGGAAACGAAGGGGACAGGTGCAAGAGAAGGGTAACAGAAGTGAGGAAGAGTTAAGTAAAAATGAGTGTAGAGGTGTCCAAGGGACAGAGGAGGCAAAGAAGCAGAGAAGGGTATAAAAAACAAACAAAAAAAAAGGTGGGAAGGAAAAATGTGTTGTGTTGTAGCAGCTTTTTCCCCTGATATGATGTCTGCTAAAAAGTCCTGTAATGCATCCTGGCTTGTCCTCAGCATGGCCTGACCTTAGACCCATCTGCCTGTTGCAGATTCGGTCAAATTAAGGGTACTCAAACTCTCTCAGGATGCTCCTGGTCTCACCTCGGCTTCCATCTAGGCAGTGCTACTGTTATTATTACCAGTGGTAGTATTGTGCTCTGCTGTGGCTGCTTTCTGATCAGCTGACAGGTGCTCATTTGGGCTGGGGAGCAGCTGGATCCTAATGGGCATCAGAGGAGGCTGTCGGCCACGCAGCCACCAAGGTGACATCCAGCGCCTTGCAAATGAGCCTTTAAGTGCTTCTGTTTTGTTTCTTGTTTTTCCTCTCCTCTACCTCCGCTGCTGGACATTATCCCATTGTCCACACATTTGAGCTGTTTCTTTTACCTTTTTTTCCCCCCGACTATGTCCCAATGTCGAGCACATGACATGACTATCAGACATGCCAGTCAGATAATCTTTCCGCCGACTGGTTACCATGGTAATGTAAAATGGAGAGCCGAGTAGGACAGAGTGAGAGGGTAAGGAGCTGGGTGGCCACATCCTGGGCAATTAAGGGCTGTTTGATGCCCTGACGAGCTGTTAGCCATCACCTGATGGCTGGTGAGCGGTCTTTCATTCCCCTCTCAGCTTTTTTTCCTTGTATCCACTTCTGGTCACAGTGTGCAGCCGGCTTTCGAAAAGAAAAGGAAATGACGGGAAGTATGGGGAGTTTATTGAACATTATTAGCTCTTTGAACATCCATTTGCTGAAAACCTCTAGGTTTGCCGCACCATCTCAGAGGACGAGGTCTCTTTGGGAGTGGCTTGCAAAGCAGTTATCAATGCAGAGAATAGGCTGGAGAGAAATCTTTATGTAGAGAGTGGGTACTTTGAGCTGTGCAATTTAATGGTGGGATTAGTCGTACCATGCAGATCATGATTAAGGGCAGTTAGGTGATGCAACTGGCACTGCATCCCTACAGTCGTCTCATATCACTGTCATATTCATAATCACAGGTTGCAGGGAAGCTTTATTATGAAGCCCTACTCCCCCTCCGATTGCTTGCCTTCATTGGTCACATTATCTACGCTTGCTTAAGTCTGTGTAGTCTCCCAGGTAAACAACCCGACCTCTTCAGACTCCTTCCAGGTCATTTGCTGCACTTCCCAGGTGCATTTGTTCTATTGAGCTGCTGTTTGTTGCCAGTGTATCTGGGGAAGGTAGGCAGAGTGGACACCAAGAGGTTGGTATGTTTACCGCAGGAAATACAGCTCAAAATCTGTTGCATTGTTGGCCTTCAGCTGTGGTCACACGCTCCACCACTTTCCCTGGACATCTTGTTGTCCAGAGGACTATCGGTTAAAGTTCCAGTATCTGGTTGTACCAGGACGACAAAGCTGTCACGGCTTTCATCATGCGAAAACGAACAGGCAGAGTAGGGCGGGTCTCGTAAGAAAGCAGTACCAGTTACTAAAATGCCTGAAAGATAAACACTGATGCTACGAAAAGGACTAAAATCAACATTTGGAGAAAGTTCATCAAGTACATCTCCTCGAACAACATTTCTGTCCACTAACTGACAGGCATCCTGGTAATTGGGGGTGTGTTATTAAAAATAGGAAGATAAAAAGGTCAACACAGAACCTTTGATAAATTGGCTAAAAATCCGGCTGACCTCCTGCTTTCCATAACGAGAAGCAAAACTCTGGAGGACTGCGGAGCTTTATTTTTATTCTGTCATCCTCCGCTGTTTATAGAGTGATTAATTGAAGAGTCTTATGCCATTTTGAAGTGAATCACTTGTGGATATGTCTAATTACTGGTTTCTGGTGTTAGATCCAAAAATATGTCAGTTAAAGACAGAGAGATGCAATAATCTGTTTCTCAAAAAGTAGCTGCTGCTTGAAAAGCTCTTTTTTTTCCTTCAATCTCCCAGCTGCTCTTATTTATAAGAGCTCCTTGCATACATACATCTGTATCTTACTTTTTATATACGCACTAACACATTTAACTGTTTCCTCACTAGGTGATTCAATGCTGAAGCACAACGGGATGAAGTTCACCACCAAAGACAGGGATAACGACCACTCGGAGAACAACTGCGCCTCCTTCTACCACGGTGCCTGGTGGTACCGCAACTGCCACACCTCCAACCTTAACGGCCAGTACCTGCGCGGTCAGCACACCTCCTACGCCGACGGCATCGAGTGGTCCTCCTGGACCGGCTGGCAGTACTCGCTGAAGTTTTCCGAGATGAAGATCCGGCCGACCCGTGACACGGAGAAAAAATGAGACGGACAAAACGAGAACGGAGAAAAAAAAAAGAAGAATTTTTTTGAAAACATTACAAAACCACAACTTCTGACAGCTAGGCGGAGTTACTTGTCTTGATATTGTTTATTCACTAAAACATACCTCTTTGAGTTTACTTGACTCTGCTGTTTGCCTCCTGGTGTCCCTCCCCCTTTTTGCTCCTTTTCCTCCATCCCTCAGCTACTAGTATCATGCTGGCTTCCATTATCCTCCCTCGGTCTCTTTCTGAAACAAAAAAAAAAATAGCGGAACCATCATCCTTTTATTTTTGATCATTCAGCTCACAAAAAACAGCATACCAGAGCTCCGAACCCACAGCCCACTGCGCTAGCTTTACTCAGTCTGACATGGTGGTCCAACCATCCCCTGCAGAATCACACACCAGTGATTTCCTCCTGACATGTAACTCTGACCTCCCCATCTGTGCTGACATGGCACTTAGATCGCGGTTCGGTCTCGCTGCCCATCGCTGCATAATCTGTGGATGGAGTGGGTGTTGCTCCAAATATAATAGACAGAGAAAAACAAACCGTGAACGGGAGATACAAATCCTCCCTGTCCCCCTTCTGCAAGGGAAGTTCAGAGTATCCCCCCCAAGTGAGAAGGGACAGCGCAGTGGTACACTATGTCACATTTACATCCCCGATCTGTGTGAATGAGACCCGGCGGGGTGGTGTGGCGGCAAGGAAGTGCGGGCCCAAACGATAACGAGTAAACAAATTCGACGAGAGTTAAATCAGTCAGAGCGAGGGAGGGAGGGCTGAGTGATTCAAGACCACGCGAGAGGAAGTGGAAGAAGAGGAGGAGGTGCAAAAAAAAAAAAAGATGAAGAAAGAGAAATGAGAAAAAAGGAAGAGACAACGGAGGATCTCATTCATCTGACTTGGGCCATTAGGGAGCATATTGGGCACTTTGTCTGATCTGCCTGCCAGCTGAGTACTGGCCAACTGATGCAGCACTCACAGATGGTAACCCAGCACTTTGTGTGTGTGCGTGTGTGTGTGTACGTGTCTGTGTGTGTGTGTGTCTGCGACTGAGAGAGACAGACAGAGCTCTGTAACACTATCAATTTCCTGTCATGAGTTCAGTGGAGCATCTCAACTGACTACAATGTTTAGCAGAGACAGACTAAACATGATGCATGGCTGGCAAACCTTCACTCTCTCCATCTAACTAGTTAACATGAAGATCACAAAAGCCCGTGTTTGAAGGGGGACCGATGGGATCTCGGATCGAAACAAAGGAATACCCGTCCCGTTGATCCGACTCTCACGGACCTGTTGAGGAAAACGTCACATTTTGGCCAACAATGTCGGTTCCCACCTCTCTGGTTTTGTCATTTTTTTCCTCTCTCTCTCTTTTCCAGGTGATAATTATGGGATTTGTTTGTGTGACGGTTTCTCTTGTCATGCAAACAGGAGGAGGAAGTCGCTGTATAATAAGATTTGACGCTCTCGAACACAGTATTTTTCTTCAGAGTAGGAGTTCTGCAATGTGTTACGGCAAAAACAAAATTGCCTAAAGCAACCAAAAAAAAAAAAGAATGACATAAAAATACAAAAAAAAAAGAAATGTTATGAAGAAAAAAACACAAAAGGAAACACTTGTGCAGAAAATAGTGCAATCCTGATTCTCTCCTTTTATTTTTTAAGTCGGTGAATCAACTATTTTTCAGTTTCATCGAGTTTCTTTGGATGTACTAAGAGCTTTAAAAAAGATATCTGTAGATTTTATTGTACAGTGTGTATGACTTTTAGAGCATGTGAAGCCGTTTTCTTACTATGCTAAAACACAAAGAGTATCTCAAGCACATGGACTTACAAACTCCACTGGTTTAAAAAAAATAAAAAATAAAGAAAGAGATGTATTTACAGAACTTTTTCCCCTTCCTCCGCCTGACGGACTGGCCCGCCAACAGGTGGAGGAGGAATGTGACTACCCCCTCAAGCACACGTCCGTTCAGATCTGCAGCACAAATATAAATCTTCTACGGAGGCACAATACGAGAGAGACTTCGAAAAACCTCGTGGCACGTTAGCTGCCACGCTGGACATATGTGATTTTTCTGACATTTTGGAAAAAACGTCCCCGTGGCGCTGGGAGACAGTCATGAATGTTTGCGGGGGAAAAAAGGTGTCGCCCCGGCTTGACAGCGAGTTTAACGTGTAGCACCGAGCGACGTTGCACCGAATACCTCTGACACTGGAACAGCTGTGAGTTTTTTCCGTCATCACCGGTGCTTTGAAGGGATCTCCTGTCGCCGCTCGTGCGTTTCGTGTGCGGTGCCTCGGCTGTGTACATAAAGCTCTACGACGTCAAAGCACAGACACACGTTGCAAAATACTTTGCTGATGTTATTGTGGCACAGAGTTCAAGGTCTGATAGCGGGCGGAGGATTTAACTCGTTCGAAATAAGGAGCTGGACTACGTGTGACAACGTATGCATATGTGTGTGTGTGTGTGTGTGTGTGGTTGGGTGCGTGTGCACATGTGTGCGTCTACAGTGTCTCTGTGTGTACACATATATGCACATGCTTCGGTTTGTACATGCCCGTGTGCATGAGCCAGACGACAGAGCAGGAGGCTGAGTGCGTCTCTCTGTGTGGAAACATTTTGAAGTAATGTGATGCTTATGTACAACTCGCCTCCCCTCCCTCGTCCTCCCCTCCTCCTCCTCCTCCTCCTCCTCCCCCTCCCTGCTATTTGTGTTGATAACAGAGAGATTTACATAATTATAATGAACTATTACTTATTGTGATTGTGAAACCCATAAGAGTGGACACCACCTTCTGGTACTGTGTTGAACTGCGCTCGTACCCCGAAAAACCTCCCCCCGAAAACCTTTCTTCACCTCGACACGACGTTGTGCTCACTGTATTTGTTGATGCTATGTTGCCCCCCTTGTTATTTCAGTGTAAGGTTATTATTTGCCATGAGCCCCCTCCTGTGTGTGTTTTCCGTTGAGTGAATGCCTTTGTAGTCACTCTCTCTGCTGCAGCTTTGCTCGAGTCTCGGAGACGGAAAGAGATGATAAAAGAGTGAAATCAGAGGCTCTAATCATTCCCAGTTATCCCGCTCATTACAGTGCATCAGCACCCTCCCGATCGATCCCCCAGGTCCCCAAACCTTCTATCTTTCTTACTGTGTACCTCCTTAATTGCCTTAGCCTCTGCTGCCAATTCCCCCTCACTCCACAGCTCCTAAATCCTCCTCTCCTTCTCCTCCCAGCTCCCTGCCTCTTTATTGCCCCTGCTTCCCCCCCCCTTGTCCTCCCATTCCCATCAGCCCCAGCGCAGAACTAACTCTGTTTATCCTTTTTTTTTTTTCCTTTTATTTTTGGTGAAGTACTATAGATTGTTTTGCTGAATCTTGATACTGTGTTTTAATGTTCTTGTCGACATTTAATAAACATTCACATTTTATAAATGGGGAAACACCCTGACGTGCGTGGGGGTTTGTTCAGATTGGTTTGGTATTTGGTTGTTTTCTCTAAGTGGGAAAATCTGGTTTTAATCAAACTGAATAAACAGAGGCAATTAACATTTAGTAGGAATCGGTCAAAAGAAAACAATTTTAATGACTTGGAACATCAACCACAATTAGCAGCTGGGTGTGAAACGTAGCCTCGGCACATCCGGAGCCGAGAAAAGGCGTCGGGAACAGATGTTTTGCTTCATTTACGAAGGTTTTGGGATGACAATGGCCAACAGGAGAGAGGCGAACTGAAGACCAATTTTTCAACAATGCCATTTTGAAAAAAAAGAAACAAACCCAGCATCATTCCTTGAAAAACTGAGTCACAGCCCATTTTTGCCTACCTGTGCTACCGTGTGAAGCGGTTATCGCCCAAGACCGAGATTATACGGCGCCACCGCACACCTAAAGTGCCGATATATCTGGAAAAAAAATAAAATAATAATAAGGTAAGTTGAGATATCAGAGGAAATTAATTACCTTTTAATTAGCTTTCTCTGAAAATCATGTACTATCTTAATTTCTCTAAGATAAGGTGTCTCGGCCCCACTTATGCGCCGCGACGTGGGTGGACTGCGTTTGGTCCTCCGAGGGTATTCCAAGGTACCACAAGACAATCGACTACGTTATGTTTATGTTATGTGTGTATAATGTGCAATAGATTTGCCCGTAATCAAAGTGTGGGTACGAGCAAACCTCAGGAGATTCAATTAAAAGATGGGACAGTTTGTTGGAGTGACATGAAAAAGCAAATGGGGAAGTGATACTTGTAAAGGCTGCGTTTGTGTCCTTTGATAAGCTGCGAGTAAGATGAAAAGTAACCTGCTTGAATACACAACGTACATTGATGTGTTATCAATGTATTCAGGTGTTTCTGGCGAACAAATGTAAGTAAATTTTGCATCCTGCTTTGGTCTTCATAAAGTCTTTTGGGGACATCTATGACTCTTTGGCTATCAGCTTGTTGCCAGCTTTTGTCTGATGGGCATACGAATACGGACGAAAGGGTTTATCTGAGCTGTTTTTCCCAAAAGCTGATACTCCCTGCTGCCAGAAACAAGGTTACCGAGAGGAGTGAGACTAAACAAACAAAAATATTAAAGTTGTGGGGCCGAATAGCAAAACACTGAGCTCAAGATGCTACAGCTCTGCTGTATTTTAACACATTCTCCAATCCCAGCTCGTCAAATATCGCAGCTTGGTCAGCGGCCTTAAACTTCAAACTATGAAACTTTACATACCTCTCCGGAAGGGGCAATGTGTCATTTGACTTTCAAAATAAAGCGTGCTGGCAAATACTTTACTTATTCTGACATATAATGACTTTTGGACTGTCAAACAGTTGCGGTTCGGTTGGGTTTGGTCATAAACGGGACATGAACTCCTTCTCTCCAGAGGGAAAGTCCAGTGTATGACCCATCTAACTAACCTGACTCTCGCCAGATGAATTTCGTTCCGCCTCGCTCCACTCATCCATCTGGGATCGCTCCATTGGAGATGTGTTTCAGAAGGCTGGGCCTTATCAAAAATCCTTGCATATGATTGGATAAACCACTTGTCTGTCGGAGCCATTTGGTAGATCAAGCTCTTGCCAAATCCGGTTGGGAGAAGGGCAAAAACATCGTTTCCACCAACAAAAGCCTTCAGAGCCGTTCTCTGATGTTCTTTTAACGAAAAAATATTGGGTAGATTGGACAACACGGATGAAATAGCAGCATCAGTGTTGACGCTTGCTTCCTCGATGCGAGCCGCCATTGTTGTCTGAATCAAAACAGTCGCTTCTCCGCTACGTCACATCTATGAAACTCCCGCCCGGCGGTCCTGATTGGCTCTACCATAAAATCTGGTGCCGAAATCCCTCCCAACGGGAGCGATCCCAGATGTATGTGAGTGGAGCTAGGCGGAACGAAATGCATCTGGCGAGAGTCAGGTTACAATCTAACCGCCACACAACCAACCCCAACTTGGGCTATTCTTGCCCTTTAAACGACTCTACCAGAGGGCTGCTTCAGGAAGTGATGCTAGAGAGGTGACTACAGTGTCAAACTCAGAAGCGTAGGGCCGCTGACGGGCTGCTGGATTTGATGCGTTGGGACTGAGAACAGGCTGCAGGGAGGCCAACAGAGGGGGAACACAAGCTCTGGTGTCAACCCTACAAATCATTTGCTGGAGGGGCCTTTGGAGGTGATCTTGTCCTGTGCACAAGCAAGACTATCCTGCATATACAGAGCTGAGTGGAACTGCAATCCCATGACGAATCTCTTTGGGCTCCTCATTACAACCGACCGCCCCCCAACATTACACGTAGTAATTAAAATATGGGATTAGTGAAGCTTTATTACTGGAGCTGTAATTTAGAATGGTCATTAAACCCGTGTCAGGGCGATTACCTGTGTTGTGTACAACCCTTCAACACTGGACAAAAACCCCACCAACACCTATTAACATCTGGCTTTTGTCTTCAGTGGGAAAGAGTACAATCGGCATTAATTTCCCACAAACGTTCCTACTGGCCTCCTCGCTGCTTTCTACTGTTCCCTGTTTTCCTGCAGATTTGTGTCGTCTAGATACACCAGATAAAAAATTGTCAAACTCGTCTGTTATTAAAGGGATATTCCGGTGTAAGTTTAATCCATGGTCTAACACACCTTGACACCGAGTAAGACTCCCCCTCGAGAGGTCAAGTTTGCTGACCGCTAGCTTAGCTAGTTTTAGCAACCTCAGAAAAGATGTACGTATGATGTATAATGTCTGATTATTACTCCATGGAATGCTCAGTTCTTATTATCGAGAGCTGACAGGGAAAATAACGGAAGTAATGGAGTAATAATCATACATTTTCATCCTTGAGCTGCGGAAATCTACTGCACTCGGTAATCGACTCGTCAGGGCTTCCCCACATACGAGCAGGCTGCTGGAGGAGAGGGTGAGTTGTGCTGTGTTTTCAATACAAATCCAGCAAAGCTAGCAGATGTTTGATGCTTCGTACTGTGTGCTGGGACTGTACATATACTGTTGCTGAAGTTTGGTGCTGTTCTCACCATTAATTGTGGCTTTTTGATGGCGGTTTCTAGTTGGAGACATGAGCTGCAGTGTATTGTTATCGTGCGGTCTTTTCTGAGGTTGCTAAAACTAGCTAAGCTAGCGGTCAGCTAACTTGACCTCTCGAGGGGGAGTCTTACTCGGTGTCAAGGTGTGTTAGACCATGGATTAAACTTACACCAAAATATCCCTTTAAGTTAAAAAGACAAATGTACGCAATAATATTTGTGCAATGATGACAATGATGTGCAATGGAAATAACAAAACGAGGCGTCTTTATTCCATAATTTCACTAATGCATCAACAAGAAGGCCTGTTGGGACTGTAGTGTTCTCAAGAACAACAGGAGCTCCCTTTCATTCCCACGGTTTCACCAACACACCTCTGAGGTAATAAACATTGTCTTCCCTTCCCCTGCTCATTCTGGCTCCAAACAGATAACAGGTACCCAGCAAAAAGAAGGATACAATGAACTGCTGGATATCAGTTGAACTAACAATTCTTTCAGGATTCCCAGCAGCGTTCGGCTCGATGAGACTAACAGCATTCATACCCCATCGCTGCAGCCCTATAGGGAGCGCGATGTGGACTCGTAAATAGACTCGCTGGATGTCACATTATTGTATAAATAATTAGTGCACCTACTGGGCCGTAGAGACGAGAAGAGATTAGAGCAAATATTCAAATGTTGATAATTAGCCGTGTTCCTCACAGACACCTCTGCTTATGTTCATTACATTTTCTGCCGTAGTGCTACAATATTACTTTAAACTGTCACAATGTAGACGCAGCGCTGATGCCTTTCCATTAGTCTGTTGTGTAAACATGCCATTTTCTTTCCCACACCCATCTGGAGAAGTGAAACGGCGGCTTATGTCGTGGTATGTTTGATTCATCTTTTCATCTTCAGCCTCGCCAGACTGATTGTATCGCCTTTTTCTGTTTACTATCTCTACAGCTCATTGTATTTTGGTTTCGGTTTAGCCTTACTTCCAAAGATAGTAGCTCTAATGCCCCATGTGGATGAGCAGTTCACTATAACATAACGGTTTAAAGGAACAGTTCACCCAAAAACGAAGATTGATTTGATGATGGAAAATCAGATTCAATTTTGTTGTCCTGAAAAAAATGTCTGGAGCTTCACAGCTTCAACAGCTTTGCAGCATTTTCCTATAGAACCAAAGTAGATGGAGACTTGTTTTAAAATATTAGAAAACAACAGAATATGTAATATAAAATGGCTCTATGCAGCTTATCTGGCGTAATGGAAGTCACTGGAAGCCCAGAGATCCCAAATTGATTTGAAAAAGGCATTATTTACACCCTCAGCTAACACGTAAGATGGGGTGTGCGCTAACACTTTTAGCTTAGCAGCAAATCCAGGTGTAAAAAAGGGTGTAAATAAAGTATTTTCAAATCTCTGGGCTTCGTTTCTTACATTTTAAAAACAAGTCCCTATCTACTTCATTTGTTTAAGAGAGCGCTGCGACACTGTTTTGCCTTGCAGCTCCAGAACTGGCGTGTGGGCTACAACATAAGGGTGAGTGTAATGACTGATTTTTTTAATTATTTGGTGAACTTTTCCTTTAACTCATATAATTCCAAAGGCTGAAAAATCCTTCATGAGACCCCCTGGTGTTGTTTTGATATCCTGCAACACAATGCAACCTGTCACTGATCAAATTCTGAGTGCCTGCGTGCGGCCAAAAGCCGGGGCCAACATGGCACATCCACTAATTGCCTTGAAGGAGTGTGAGTCATGATAGGTGCAACACTGCGAAGCGATGCCAGCCGTGTGATCTCGCTCTTCAATTCACGGTTCAAAAGACAGCGAATGATGTCAGTGACTGAGTTGCTATCTCTGTAGAGCCACTAGATGCAGAAAAAAAAAGGCATTCAAGTCTGGTCCTGACACTCGACGTGAGCGCTGGCTGCGCCGTCGACTCAGCTCCTTCAAAGTGCAGCATTGGCAGCCTACACGTTGTTTGCTTATTTGTGGAGCAGTGTCAAGTTGTTTTAAACGCCCTTCCAACTGACTGATGATACAACATCAGTGCACTTTGTGTTAAATTTTATCCTCCGTAATTTCACGACTTCCTCCAGGAGGAGACAGCTGCTGCTTTCCAGCAAGTTCATATCTGCTTCTCGTCCCACTAAATGTCTATAACAGGAGCCATCTTTGTTGATCTTTGTGGCGACAGAATACAGATATTTTTGACAAGAAGTAAGGACATCTCCAGGTCATTTAAACCCCAAAAAAATATTTTTTCCTAACCCTAACCAAGTGGTTTGTTGCTAAATCTAACCTGAGCGTACGCACAGTGATGTCACAATATGAAATGTAGAGGGTACAAGTTTTTAACATATCTTTGGTTTGCAGAAATGTACATTTCCAACATTTATTATGGCGACTCTCTCATTTATTTTCATCACATCACAATTGACAGTAGCCATTTTTATTCTGGGCAGTAAGCCACCAATTTGCCGTCCTTTTGGTGGCTCGCTCCGTGGATTTAGACAGAAGGCGGCAAATTGGTGGTCTGTTGTGGTCCGCCACTTATTCACGCCTCCATTGCTGTGTAAATCCGAGGTGGCAATGTGGTGGCATATCCTGAGGTGGGCGGAGGTGTCGATGACGTGCACTGCTGCGCACCCACAGCCGGGAGTTTTAAAACCAGGAAACAGCTGATCACAGCAGTCAGTTCGTCACTTCATCCACCAAGATGAGCAGCTGGAAAGCCGCTGAGATCCGGGAGATGCTAGCGTCTCCTCGCTCTCTGTAGCTGTCTTGGTTGTCCGCTTGTTGTTGTAGCGGCGAGCTAATAGCGGTCGCTACTTTCAAATTAAAAGCCCCCCGCTAAGAACCCAGTTCTAAACTCCGATGGGGTGCAATGTAAAGCTCTTATTTTGAAGAAAAACTGCGAAAAATTTCCCATAAGGAATGAATGGGACGGGGTCAAAAAAGTCGCAAAATCATCAACGTTTTTCAAACATCTCCTGCTCTGGCAGACTTTGACCTAGAGACACCATTCAAACTTTAAAATGTAGGCACAAGTCTTATCTATTTGAGTTGTATTTGAACTTTCTTTCTACGATGTTTAGTTTTTGAACGGTGACCCTTAATTGATCATGAGCGATTTCGAAAAAATTCAGAAAAATTCAGGATTTTCAATGTGTGTGTATTGCGGAATGTTCGTGCAGCACCAACTGGCAGAGTGGGGGAGCCTGAAAAAAACTCTCCGAAAATGTTTCTTTAGATGACGATCCTAGCCACAGATTTCACACTACAATAGTGATATTTTCCAAGAACGTAGCCACACTTGTCTTCTGTCTGGCAACGTGTCCACTTTATCGGCAGGATGTACGGTTTTTGAATTATCTGCGTCTAACCGACACAAACTCCAGCAACTGCCCCATAAGCCCCAATGTTAAACGGGAAGAGGATTTTGGGAGAAAAGCAGAAACTGCCCTGCTTCTCTTCACGCCCAACTTCCTGCTTCACGTCACGTCACATGTTGACGCCGACCAGAGGAGGAAAAGTGGAGGCTGTTTGGAAAAGGAGGAATATTACACCTCCCTTTTAGACAGACAAGGCGGCACATTGCAGCCTTTACCTTGCTGCAGATGTGCCACCTTTTCTATCTAAAAGGGGCTACAGATAAAGCCAACGTAACATTTTTATCACACTCTCGTTTTTTTCTCCCGCGTTGACTTTTGCAACATTGGAAAGTAATAAAGTAGAGGGACTACAGTATTTGATTACCCACAGCAGCTGAGCAACAGTATCTGGAACTGATGGCATAATAATGGCAGTTTTTTAAGTTAAGTTATGATTATGATCACATCTGCATTAATCCATTGCAGAAGCCTGCGAATGATTTTTTTTGCCAGTGACCAATGATCATTAGCACGAACGGGGGCACCGTCTCGGAAAAGGCCGTATCCGCTTCCTCTTAATTCATCTACGATAACTGCCTGTTCACTCTCCCGAAAAAATGCTACGCTGTGCAACTTCTGGCCTCTCACTCCGCGCACGGGCAGGAGAGGATGGATGTCCTCATTTGGCTTCCAGAAAGAAAAGCAAATCAGCGTCGCAGATGTCAGGCCATTCCTTTCATTTCTGCAAAAAAAAAGAAAATGGATAGAAACTAGAAGATGATGGAAATAGAAGCAGATGAGTCGAATCACGAAATAAAGGTTGGTTGCATTTGTCGTTGAGTCGTCGGTTTTTGCAATTAGAATCATCTGCTGCACCTTTTTTTGCCACGTAGCTCTGGGTTTTGCGGCGCATTAGCATTCCTTCCCTGCGTCTCCTTTCAGCATGCCAGCAGGGTGAGCATACAGATTACCGCGGAGCCATGAAAAGCCCACTAAACACATGAACACCTGACTGAAAGGGAGCAACGTATTAGTTCAGGCAGAGCACAAATGTCATGCTTTGCTAATCTTTTACGTAATCAACACACACACACACTCTGCATCCATTGTCATAAAAAAAAATAAAGCAGCCGATTCAAATTACACGTCGAACACTGATTGCTTCTACGTCCCGTTTTTGCTGCGAGGTGAAGCTTTGCTCCTACATCCCCCCAGCCCCCTTTATCTGATACAGCCGATCCATTTGCTCTGGCGCCGATAACGCGGGACTGTTGTTGCTCCGGCTTCACTCTGTGAACACCAATGGGGGGGGATTTGCATTTCAGTCGGGTTATATCTCCGGCGTGCTCGCAGGGAAGGCAGGGGGCAGCTTTCTGCAGAGGCGCGGATGTCAAAGGGAAGCTGCGTCGCCATTTGTTGTCACAGACGGTTTTATCTTTTTAACTGGTGTCATCCAGTCGAACGCATGTTGCTTTGTGTTCTCAACCGTAGCGCAAATGGCACATCAATTGGCATGCAGGTTAACAAGACGCATAGAGGACAGCGCACTTCCAATTATATACAAAGTGTGTGTAGTCGCCATCAATCGGATGATAATATGATAATGTGTGTGTCATGTCACGCACAGATTGAACAAACGTCAGACAGCGAGGCTGGAAGTTTCCGCCACACAACATCAAATTTGCTCGACACAGTCAAACTGGTGAAGTCCAACACTAATCGCAGGGTTTCGGTTTCGATCACTGGAGGATGTGACAGCCGGTCCGCCACGCTTGTCACAACGCTTTGTTCACCGCACCCGCAGCTTGTTCCTACGACCGGCCAAAGATATTGATGACTGGAGCGTATATATATTTGTAGTTCACCGCCCCAAAAAAGTTGAAATCCAGTAATCATCCTGATGCAGATGGAGAGCGGGGTTCTGTAACAACTGAAATAAGGAACATAAACATTTAATTTTTTAAAATACATAAACAGCTGTTCCGACATAAGGGCCACAAACCCAAACTTATTTAAAAAGACTTTATTCACACAGTTTTTAAAGCTGAAATCGTCAGCGCACACTCCGTCTGAAATGGATGCACGAGCTCAACTGCATGTCAACGGTCCAAATACTATATTTTGGCGTCCAGACATTTGGATCAGCTGCATGGAGCCGTTTTATGTTTCTTTTCAGGTGTTTTGGACGTTTTAAAACAAGTCTCCAGCTACCTCGGTTGTTAAGGAAGCTGAGATCCTTCAACGTGTGCAGCAAGATGTTGGAGATCTTCTATCAGTGTTCGGTGGCCAGTGTACTTTTCTCTGCTGTGGTTTGTTGGGGGAGCAGCATCGGAGCCAGCCGACACCAGCAGACTCAATACACTCGTTAGGAAGGCTGGCTCTGTGATTGGCTGTAAACAGGACACTCTGGAGGCTGTGGTGGAGAGGAGGTCACTGAAAAAACTGTTATCCATCATGGATAATCCTCTCCACCCTCTCCACCTCGCACTGGTCAGACAGCGGAGCACCTTCTCCAAAAGGCTGCTTCAGCTTCGCCGTCGTAGCAACAGATACATGAAATCTTTCCTGCCACAAGCCATCACTTTACACCTCTGCCTGAGAGAGAACTCAGAACATTTTTGGGTGAACTTGTCCTTTAAGTCTAAGCTCTGTGAGATGTACACATGTTGATATTCGTGACAAAACAGAAAAAAACTCTGCTATACCAAGTAACAGCTCAGTGAAAGTAATTAATTGTGTGCTTTTCTAAAGACGGCGGTCTGAGCAGAACTCAGACGGAGTCAAAGGGCACGTTTGTTGTACTTTGTTCGTAAAAACACGACTATTTTAGGTGTTTATAATTAGAAGTGTGATTGCTGTCACGCTGTCTGCCGGACTAATTTCCTTTTATATTTCACGCAGCGTGGTGCAATTATGACTTTTCTGCAAAGCGCTTTCAAAACAATGTATTGTTGATAGCGGGGCCTTTGCAGAAAAGTGGGCATGCTGATTTTTTTTTTTGACGTGCGACAATTAATAGCTCACAGAGCGCTGCGGATTTCTGAGGAAACTTTGTGTGTGTGTGTGTGTTTGTGTGGACTTGAAAGCTCTCTGTTCTCCCTGCAGTCTGAGTCAGGACATAAGTTTGCGCCCCAATCTGAATTAATTACCTTTTTTCTTTTTTTTGTCGTTCTTTAATGTAACTTTGAGGTGACATTAATTAAATTACTTCACATAATCACACTCAGCCTGCGCCGGCGCCTCCTCCTTCATGTTGGTGGCGGATCAGCCGGCAGTCGTTCAGCCACACTCAAGTGGAGATAGTGTTTTTTATTTTTTCCCTTCCCTTCAAAGTAAAGCCCTTATCTCCTCAGTGTGAAACACTCTTAGTTGACTGTACTAACTGCATTAGTGACCCTACGCCACTCTCTTCCTCTTTTTTTTTAATCAAACCGCCCTACCTGCCTGTTTTCTCTTCTTTTCTATCAACCTAACCCGTTTCAGTGTCGGCAGTTCAGCGTGCTTTGACCCTCAGGTTCTCCTGAAGAGCACGGTTTAGGTGTTTTCTGTCATCTTGGTGTATTCGCGGATGAATTGTATTTGTGTTCCCCCCTGAACAGTGACTTGAGAATACTGCATATTATGCCGTTTTTCCACCGACAGTACCAGCTCGCCTCGACTCGGCTCAGCGTGGCTCTACTTGGTTTGGTTTCAGACGCGTTACGTTTCCATCTAGAATTAGTATCTCTTCAACGTGGGCGGGTCGTCATCAATGTGGGCGGGTCGTCTTCAATGTGGGCGGGTCGTCATCAACGTGGGCGGGTCGTCATCAACGTGGGCGGTCGTCATCAACGTGGGCGGGTCGTCATCAGTGACGTACTTATCCACGCGACACATAAACAGGGCTAGCTGTGGGCTACGCAAAACACATCCACCGTTTCATTTCTTGTCGCACCATCGAGCTCGTTCTGGATGCGTCTTCAGCGACAACACTCAGGAGCGTCTCCACCTCTGCCACGGTCCACGCCGTGTTCCTGCGCGTTGTTCCTTCCTTGTAATCGCTATGTTGACTGAACGCAGATGCTAGTTTTTAAAGGTAGCGGGTGTCAGGCTCGGACGTCGCGCTCGTCATGAGTCATCAAGTGGCGTCGCTCTCTGTCCAATCAGTGGCCGGCTGCCAGCTTACGTCACACAGAAGCATCAGCTCAGCTCGGTTGGAACTTACACGGAGGTGATACTGAAAAAGTACCACTTTAGCAGGTACCAGGTACCAGATTTCAGTAATGGGAACGCAAAAAAGGCGAGCTAAGTCGAGGCGAGGCGAGCTGGTACTGTCGGTGGAAAAACGGCATTATAATACTGTATGTTGCGTCGGACTCTTTGCTGAGGAGGTTTTCTCTCTTTTTTTTTTACCTCAGCAATTATCAGAAGAATAAATGCCAAACGAGACAGCGGACGTCGTATCCGGCATAATCGTCTTTGTCATGGAAACCGGATGATTTGAGATGCTGCGGAAAATGTAGGAAGAGTGGAACATATTGAGAGTGCAGATGGAGAGTGAAGGAGTAGATTGGCTGCAGGAGTAGTTTTGAGAAAACATTTTATTCTCTTCTGTCGGAAGAGACTTCAGCACCATGGGGGTTTTATTGCACGCAAAGCAAAGCAAGAGCAAAAAATTTAAATGGCAGCATTCGTCAGGCAGAAATCTGCAGGTTCCAGCTTCTTAAATTAAAAAACCTTCAGTTTGTCTCTTTGTCATTCATCAAGTGAGGAAAAAAACAGTGTGTCGATTCAGACTGTTTAAAAACAGGTTTAATGTCTCCTGGATGTCGTCTTGAGTTATAAGATCTGCTGCTTTCGACGGTTCCAAGTTTTTCCAGCTCGTCTTTGATGACGAACATAAAGACAAAAACAAAACAAGTAAGAATGGGAGATTCGTCTACTCGCAGTGGGAAATAAGTCAATTTGTTAGCAATTTATCTGCATTTAGAAAACTGCATGCTACTCACCAAAAAAATAATGGTTCTTAAATGGTTCTTCAAAAGGCTCTCTGGTTCTTTAAAGAACCATCACCAACTGAAGAACCTTTTTATATAGGGGATGGTTCTTCGCATAATTTATGTGGTTCTTTAAAGTACAAAAGGCATGAAATTAGGACTGCAACTAACTATTTTCATTAATCAATTAACCTGCAGATTATTTTCTCAATTAAGACCCAGAAACCATTTATGGTGCCTCAAAGAACCATTTTTTGATGGTTCTTTGAGGCACCTTTGAGGGTTCTTTAAAGAACCGCTTGCTAAAAGGTTCTTTGTGGAACTAAAAATGCTTCTTCTATGACCAAAGAACCCTTTTTGGTTCCAGTTAGCACCTTTATTTTTCTGTGTGTACGAGTGATGTAAGAAGGATGTATGATAGCAAGTCGAATATAACTTGATCTACGTCCGCTGCACTTGTGATCGACTGTTTCCTTAAAGGTGCAATAATTAAGAATCGGCCACCCCTTGAATTCATACTCCCAAAAAATATCACCACTAACCGCTAACTGTAGCTGTAGCTAGTTAGCTGTGCAGCTAGTGGTCGGGACTGTTAGCTCGAGGTAGTGTTTTTGAGAAAGGAGAGGTTGGGGCTAGCTGGTTAGCTTCAACAGACATCTCTGCAAAACAATACATAGATGTCTTTGACATGACGTCAGAAGTTAATTTATTATGCTTTGAACTAAAAATTCCTACATTTTGCATCTTTTAAATAGATTAAATACATGAATTATAAAATAAAATATCAATGACCTGTGACTTTAAGTTAGTGCAACATCTTTCCAGCCTGCAGTGGATGATCATGTTACACAAAAAGATTATTGGAATGTCCCTTTATTCACCCGACTCGGTACACGGTGACTCTGTACTGCTGCTGTAAATGCTACATTTAGGGTCTGGGGATTTACCTGTGACTTCACCTGTGATAACCGATTTTCTAACCTTTCGTTTCTCTCTCCTCGGTGCATCGATCCATACGTTTCTTGTCTTTTACTCCCTTCTGTCTATGACGAGAGGCGTAAACACCACCCAGGACGTCGAAGAGCAAGAAAACACACAGCAGCAACTTAAAGTTTTGTTTTCTTATCCACAGTGTCGGCGGGCAGAAAAGTGTCACCCGAACTGCTTTCCATCAGATCATCCAACCATCTACATCAGAAACATGTACATTTATTAATGAATAAACTAAAGCAATTCTGTTTAACGAACTCGATGTCTGTTTTCCTCAATCAGACTCCCTTTGTTCTATAATATTGCATCAGTACATGAAATTACAGTTCTGCAGTCTCTTAAGTATTCTGCTGACGTAAGTGTCACCTTCGTCGACGATAATGACGCACATTATGCCTTCTATTAAAGAAATGTCAAACCTTCCACACTCAACAGGCCTTTTCTATGAAGCAAACACTGCAAGGAATCACTTCTGAAGCAAATTGTTCTCGTTTATCTGAATGTTTAAGAGTCTGAACAAAATTGTAGCAGGACGGTTTGAGTTATTTCGTCGTGCCATCTGTGTGCATTTCATGAATTTGGATGGGGAAAATAACCGCTATCTAAAAATTCCCACGCAGAACATAAATGCAATGAATAAACTCTGTCAGAAATACTGCGGCAGAGGCATTTCCTCACGTCGCAGTCGGTTCCTTTGAGCCCATTATCACATGAAGAGTCTCGGAGCCGGGCATGATTGAACAACGACAGAGACTCATCGCACTCATTAGCCCGGAAGCGGCACTCGCTCCTTGGACTCTTCAACCCGCCTTGATGATACCGCTCATGTGTTCGGGGTTTTTTTTTTTATAAACAGTGGTTCTTCATCTCTATTGCAGAGTTCACCTTGAGTTTTGGCACAGATTTTATTTCCATGAATTTGGTTCTTAGTGGAAAAAGGAAAATAGCTCTTTTTTTCTTCTCAAGCTCTGCGGCGGCGTCACATCAGAATGGAAATGTCAGAGAGAAACCGCACTGATTTACAACACCTTGGATTGTATAACGAACCCTAACCCTGTCTGATAAAGCTGTTAATGACCAATTTATCAAACCATTTCGACAGTAAGTTTGTCTTTTAATACAGTATGTCCTAGATATTTTCAAAATAAAACTAAAAACAAATACCTGTATAAACGTGTCATCACATCTCAAGTCATTTATTCTTTGTCTTGTCAAGTTGCAAGTCATTTGTTGAAGCCACTGTCAACATACATGCAATTCCTAACTGAAGTTAGAGAAGTAATGTAGTTACTTTAAGCCAAACCACAATATTTTCCTAAACTTGACAGAGTAGTTTTCTTCCTTAAATCTAACCAGACTGCGAGCTTAAAGGGATATTCCAGTGTAAGTTTAATCCATGGTCTAACACACCTTGACACCGAGTAAGACTCCCCCTCGAGAGGTCAAGTTTGCTGACCGCTAGCTTAGCTAGTTTTAGCAACCTCAGAAAAGACCGCACGAAAACAATACACTGCAGCTTATGTCTCCAATTAGATTATTACTCCATTACTTCCCTTCTTTTCCCTGTCAGCTCTCGATAATAAGAACTGAGCATTCCATGGAGTAATAATCATACATTTTCATCCTTGAGCTGCGGAAATCTACTGCACTCGGTAATCGACTCGTCAGGGCTTCCCCACACAGGCAGGCTGCTGGAGGAGAGGGTGAGTTGTGCTGTGTTTTCAATACAAATCTGGCAAAGCTAGCAGATGTTTGATGCTTCGTACTGTGTGCTGGGACTGTACATGTACTGTTGCTGAAGTTTGCTGCTGTTCTCACCATTAATTGTGGCTTTTTGATGGTGGTTTCTAGTTGGAGACATAAGCTGCAGTGTATTGTTTTCGTGCGGTCTTTTCTGAGGTTGCTAAAACTAGCTAAGCTAGCGGTCAGCTAACTTGACCTCTCGAGGGGGAGTCTTACTCGGTGTCAAGGTGTGTTAGACCATGGATTAAACTTACACCAGAATATCCCTTTAAGCGAAGATCCAGTCACTGGTACGCTGCAACCTGATTCGGAGGTGAGTGCATGGATCTGTCTTTGGGTGACAGGAGGAGCATCAACTAGGTCAAAAACAAATTTAAACGTAACAGAGATACACATATACTCATAGAACTGGAGTAACATACAGGTAACTACGACTATAAGTGCCTTTCTTTAGGAATGGATTTGTGTTTTTTAAAACCAGTTATTCAAAAATGTTCCAGTACAATCATCTTTGATCGCTAGTTCATTTTAAACATGAGGGTTTTGTTGTTTTCACTTTTTGTTTTGTTTTCTATTATATGAAACAACATAAAGAAAAAATAAGTGTGTTTCTCTGTCCGTCCGTCTCTCTATAGCAGTTTTTGGTCAGAGAATGAATTCCACCGGTGTCCATTCAGTCGTTGAGCTGAAAGAGCCGGCCATCCTGACCCGCTCGCTGAACATCCAGCTGAACAAAAGAGAGCGAGACAACCTGTCTCCAACACTCGCCGTTTCCAACAGACATCAGGCGCGCGACCACAATTGGAAAAACCTTTTCGAGGGGTCCCGGCTTCGGCAGCAACAGTGACGACCCCTATAACCAAACAGTCACCGGAGCGCTGACATAAAGAGACACGCCGAGCAGTCGTCATTCATTTCAGATGAGCACTTAGCCATGAGGAGCGACACCGGAGAGCAGAGCAACAAAAGGAGGAGAGATCTCTGCGGGAGAAAGTTGAGCAGAGTTCGACTTGAAGTGACGAGGTGTGAGGAGCCGTAAAACTTCTGCCAACTTGCTTCCGTCGATGCACAGGTTTATTGTCGGAAATTGGATTGGAATATATAACCTGATACACAACAAACAGCAAAACAAACACAGGAGAAAATTGCGCTTGCTAAAATGCAACTTTACTTGATTATAAATAGTGTGGATTTTTCTGCTTGGTGCAAATTGGAAAATTGGACTTCATGATTTTTTTATGAGGCTTTGCCCAAACTGATTCCCTCCCTCATGCTTGGGTACGCTCTTGATGCTTTTTTTTTTTTACTGCTGCAGCTACTTTTTAGACTAATGACTCCACAATTCTCAATGCAGGATTCAGACGAAAACACAGACTACACTTTAGGGCCAGAAATCAACTGTGTAGATTAGACTTGTAGTTCTCGAGACCGGTCTCGGTCTCAAGACCACTTTTCCGTGGTCTTGGTCTTGTCACGGCCTCGACAGTCTTTGGTCTTGGTCTTGATACTCTCTGGTCTTGGTAGTGTCTTGGTCTCGGTTTAGGCGGTCTTGACTACAAGTCTACTCAAGACATAAATGCATTCATGATGTAGTATGCCTTTTGTTCTACAGTTTGAATGTATATGTTTATGTATCTGTTCTTTGTGATGTCTGTGTTATATTGTTCTTGTCCCACTGAACTACAGCTACAACTACAACTTGATAAAGTGTGTTATAATTGAGATGCCATTGCACACATCAAGGTGACCAGTTCTTCCTCTTGTTAATGTACAATTTGAAGTACAATTTTGTACTATTTGTACTATAAACTATTTGTATTTTGCATTTAATTTAATGCATTTTTTGGTGCACCTGCGTGCGGGTTCTACAACTCATGCAAAATGGCAAAAAAATAGTCTTTTTTTGGTCTTGGTATCGGTCTCAGTTCTCGAGCTGAACAAGTCTTGGTCTTGACTTAGTCTGTCTTGGCCTTGGTCTTGGTCTTGGTCTTGATACTCTCTGGTCTTGGTAGTGTCTTGGTCTCGGTTTAGGCGGTCTTGACTACAAGTCTAGTGTAGATTTCAAATTTGGGCATTTTTTACGGAAAATGCGCTCAAATGCTAGCGGAGGTAGCCCGGCTAGCGAGCTGGCTAACTAACCTTGCTTACCTTGTCCACCACATCAGTGTTATTCTGTTTATTTTACAATATTAAAGTTATACTCCGGGTTAGAGGTGAGTTAGATCTTCTTCTGTTAGATAAAAACCTGATGTGGAAAATGTCACTGGCCGGCTCGTCCGTCTCCAGGAGCCCCCCATCTCTCTGTGGCATGTGACGTACATTAGGCTAATTGATGGCGCTGGCGGGTAGAAAAGGTCCCAGTGGGGCATTATGGGAGCTGTGGATCCAATACTCCTGCCTGACAGACACCAGCAGAGGTAACCTGGGATCTGCTTATTACCGGTGACACCTCACAAATATGGAGCAGCGGCTAATAACTAAACAGAGCCCGTGAGAGCGTTTGATGGTTGATGGCGGGGTGTTGGTGGGAGGAAAGTGAGGTTTTTGGCTAATGGGCTTTTATTGAAATGACACAAAGGGGTTCTCACTTACGCTTCGGGATACAAAGGGATGAGTCGGACCTGAATTGCTAAAACCCACGTACAGTATATCTGTTTCTACTCTGCCAGCACAGGACAAAGGAGGGTCCGTGTTGCTGACAGGAGGCGCGTGAGCATCGTTAGAGGCACCTCTCCGTCTCCGTGGGGACGGATGCACTTGGAATGGAAGCTGTCCCACGACACAAACAAGAAAAACACACACAAGGCTGTGTCAATGTGTTCTTATCCTAATAAAGTGTCATTTACAGCCGTAATAAATGTATAAAGCAAATTGTTAAAGGGGATGTTGTGATAGTAAAACACTGACGGTTATAATGTTAAACCCCTTTAGAGCAGAAGAACTTAAAACACCGTCCACAGTTGTTAATCATTTGCTTTCATTACTATACAATATTTGGAAAAGCCTTTCTGTCACTTGCATCTCGAGTCGATGTGCATCATCGCCTCGCTGGTTGATATCATCCAGTCCGATCTGCAATCGGAAGGCACATTATCCATAATTTTCCCCTTTTCGTGCAGCAGAGCAGGGTTTGCAAACTAGACGAAATAGGACAGTTACCATAAATTCCGACGATGACAAGCAGGATGTCGACAGAAAGTTTCCAAATGCTTCATGATCCAATTCTCTCCGTCGCCCATCTGCGAGCTCTGTGTGCTCCAAACAGTCACATTTTTCAACAAAACAATCTCTCAACACGAGATCTGGATGTCAGCGAGAAGGGGCAGACGGAAATAATAGTCACCTGGATGTAACCCCCAGTTCTGTGAGTACATGCGTAGCCCTCTAACTTCATGCCGTAGTTCATAGGTCGCTCATTATAACCCGCTTGTTTCTGGTAAGGCAGCGACCTCTGGTGGCCGTGGCAATTATTACAGCAGCAAAGGAGGAAGTCAGGTGAAGTCGTATCCAGTAATTTCCAGGGGAGGTCAACGATTACGTTGATACTTCGGATGCTCTGGTGCTGGTCGTCCTGTTGTCTTTTCTTCTTTATCTGACAGGGACGGGACAGAACATGTTTGTTTTATTAAACTCTCATGGGATCGGGACAGGAGACGGGAGTATTTTTGTGGGAATGTGACGGGACAGTAGTGAAAGTCCACTCCCCCGTGTCATCCTCTAGCTTGTCCATGCATGCAGCTCGCCTTCTTCTGTTTCTGAGCTTCAGCGTCTGTGAAACGGCTACAGGTAGCCTCGTCTCCCAGCAGCTCCCTGTAGTCCCCGTTTCCCCTGTGGTACGTTGACATTGCGTGTCAGGCTAATTGATGGTGCTGGCAGGTAGAAGGTCCCAGTGGGGCCTTGACGGAGCTCCGGATCCGATACTCCGCCTGACATATCCAGAGGTAACCCAGAACCTGCTTATTACCGGTGACACCTCACAAATATGGAACAGTGGCTAATAACAAAGCAGGCCTTTGATGGAGGGACGCTGGTGGGAGGAAAGTGAGGTTTTTCGGCTAAAAAAGCTTTTATTGAAATGACACAAAGGGTCTCTTTGGGACAGAAGGGTTGAACTACTCCTGTATTGCCAAACATTTAGAGATATCTGTTTGTACTGAGCCAGCAGATGACAAAGGACACGAGTCATATGAAGACAATAAGAGCACCACTCTGTGTCTGTCGGGACCCAGACGCCAGAAATGAAAGCTGTAACACACATGTGCTTTTTGTGGCTGCGTCAACATGGAGTGGACTGAAAACAAAGGATCAATAACATGTGAAATAACGGTAAAAAGACATTATTTTGGTGTTTCATTAGCAACCTAGATCCTTTGGAAATGGGGTTGCATCATATTTAACATGCAAAGAGCAATCAGTATACACAATTTATCTAGAAACTAGTTCGTGTTCTGTTTACTGAAATGTCGTTGTGACTTTTGACATGTTGTTTTCTCAAATGTTGTGTTACCTTTTGACCGTCTGAGCCACCGTAGAAATCAGTAAATGTGCCAAACTCTCTAGTTCTGATGCTCTGAAACAGCGATTTTGAATAGTTTGATCAAGTTTGTTAGCCTGTGAATATTGTCATTCATCCAGGTCATGGTTATCTCAAGGAAACTGAATCGAATGCAACTGGATTTGGTTTTTGTCTTGAGCGAGCAGGAACTGATGAAGCCTTTTGGATGAGAGGTGAAACGTCTTCAAGACAAAAAACAAATCCAGTTGCATTCGATTCAATTTCAAGTTTGTTGTGTGCATAAGTCTTTACAGTGCTCTGCAGCCTTGCTGACCTCATTCACTCACTGGTTGAACGTACTGTATCCTTCAGCTTCCTCTTTCATAGAGCAAAGCAGGTATTGGAAACTAGAAATGTATGTTTGTTACCGACAGTACAAATAACCTTCGGGATGTTCTCAGGAAGGTTTCTGCCGCACAATGGCTCCATTCAGCGTCTGTATGAGACTGCGGTTTCTGTTTCTGTTTTATTCTGTCGACTGCATCCTCTCGTGTCATGTGTCGCTTCCCACTTACCTCCATCGTCTGTTCTCCCGCCCCTTTTCCCTGCCCACCTGTCCTGCATCAGCCTCATTAGCCCGGCCCTGTTCCCGGTGTTCTCACCCTGCCTATCAGCTCTCTACTGATTCCCCCCCTCGTCTGTGTTTCTCCGCCCCTCTCCACCTGCACCTCATCCCCTCATTAGTGCAGTTTGTATTTAAGTCCGGTCATTAGTTGTCGTTTTGCCGGTTCCAGCTGTTCTGTTCGCCTGTTTTCCTGAGATGACAGCAGCTCAGTGAGATGTAGTTAATGAAATAACTCAATTGTGTTTAGGAAGAGATGATAAGTTGGGTTAAAATATTTTGACTTCTGGGAGGCTCGCAAGTAAAGGTCCCGTCTTTTGTTTGGCCCGACCATCAAACCTGACTCGTTCTGAGCGTCTAATAGGGATCCGTATTGAAGTTCGTTGAAAGCCTGGTGACAAAACACTGTTATCTGACAACCTTGGAGCGAGAACACTCTGTCTACATAAAAGTGCCAACATTTCTGTGAAAACTGGGAGATATTCGTCCGTCCTCACACGCCTGATCAATGAATTTAACCACCAGATTTTGCAGGAAGGACATTTACTTGTTCTTAAAGGACCCATTTGTTTGAAAAATTGATTTTTGAGTCCCACTCCTGGCTCGTCAAAAACCTGTCGCGAAGACAGAAAAATCAACCTTTTTAAAGCCTTTCTCTGTTGATGTGGAAGGATTATGGGATGATATGCAGCTGATGATACCCAAAAAACTTGGCTCCGCACACATACAGTATGCAAGAAAAAAGATTGCTCTCGTGACTCTGAACAAAACGAGGCGATATTTACTGGCGAGGGGGAAATTTAACAGCGTATAAAATCACCCTGCTCCACATTCGAGCGCTTAAAACTCACTCATTAAGATTTAATTAAAGGCTCGCGGACCAGGACTTTTTCTCTCCCCCGTGCGGTACCTGGCATGAACAGTTTGGACTCGTCTGGTATGCAGCTTGATGGTGGAGATACTGACACAGTTTTTTTTTAAGCTTGGGCAGAATTACACAGGAAGAAAACTGTGCTGGGAACTCGACTCTGGGCAGCTTTACAAGCCTCACAAAGGAAAAAAGTTCCAGTCTGTACATCAGCACCTCGGAGGCCGAAGTCTCGCCTCGCTCTCCAAATGAATCTCTAATACCGTCCTTATATACGGACCTATAGCATATAAGGTACGGCTGCTGTTGTTTCAGTGGAAGGTTACCTTCTCCTTCTGCACTCTAAGCTCATTATTCGCCGTGCACAATGCCTTTTTTGTCTAATTCCTCGCGTCTCTCATTCACAGCCTCTTTCTCCTTTCACACATTCATTAACCGCCATTAACAAACACAGCAACACTTGGCGGCGACGGCTGTGCGCCCGGAGCTTGCCACAACAAAGCTTTCATTTCTAAGGTGTTATTTTCACGCTGCTTTTTTACTTAAGTGCAAAATTTACGGCGGAGATATGATCTTTTTTTGTGGCTAAATCCGGCCACAACTTCCAGGATGTGACAAATAATGCGCCGTTTGTCGACTCACGCCGCCGCCGACGGTCTTTTGTTCTCTCCTAATCGAAGGTGTCGTCTAACGGATGATGTCACAATCGCACGTTCTCATCGCTGACATTTAACACCGCGAGATGACAGATTTTTAATTTTCGTTTCCTCTCGTTGCTCTTTTCGAGAGTACGACTTCAGTTGTTGTTTTTTCCCCGCTGTGTGACTTTTGGCAACCCTCGGAACACTTCAGTTAAATCACTGTTTGGTGAAAGTGAAACGTCTCCCCGCTCAGCATGGCCGGCCTCGTTTCTGCTCGCAGCGTTAATAAGTCCCGTCCTTTATAAAACAATGAATTAGAGATTCGGCGCCGCAGATTAGCCTCATGCCTAATTGATTGTGAGAAAAATGTCCCTGTGTTACGGCTCGTAGCAAATGGGACATTAATGCCGTCTCCTTTGTCTCGTTCTTATTCGCTCGTGCAAATGTTTGCTCTTCTGTCGACTCTCCGTCTTTCTGTTAATACAGTGTGAAACCGAGCTGCCTCTTTTGTCTCTTTTCTCGCCGTATTCAATTCAGCTCTCTACCTCCAGGCCTCGCTCGGAGCCTGGAGGTGAAGCTCTGGATTTACCAGCTGATCTACGCTCCTACTCTCACCTTTAGTCACAAGCTTTGGGATCGTGACCAGAGGGATGAAATTGCAGATACAAGCAGCCGAAATTTGTTTTTTCTTTGCGGCGATAGGCTCGGGAGCTCAGATTCTCCGATACCCTATCTAAGCTCCTAACGCAGCCTTGCAACAGTAACTCCTTTATGTTGAGCGGAGCCTGCCGAGGTGGTGCAGGGCATCTGATTAGGATGTCTCCCCCGAAGCCTCCCCGTGGAGGTATTCTGGGCACGTCTGACTGGGAGGAAGCCCAGAAGACTCGGGAGGGATTATAATATTCCAACTGGTCTGGGAATGCCTCAGGATGCCCTAGAAGGCGCTCGGAGGACGTGGGCTCGGGGAAAAAGGATGCCTGAGCCGCTCTTATTAGAGCGCCGCCACTAGAGCCAGGATCCTGATAAGGGGGTGGGATAGATGAAGGGATGGAACAAGAAGAGCATGAGGCTGTTTTTCAAATGTACTGAAAAATATCTACAGTAAATCCAGGAAATATTAGGCTTTACACTGAGACAAACTGTACAACATTATAGGCAAGTAGGCTTTAAAGGGGCACTGTGCAGTTTTGGAGAGCCTGACATGTGTTTACATCGACTGTCTCTGCTACGTTGCGTATCTGCTCCGTCCAAGCTCCGGCAGAGTCCGGAGTTTTATTATTTCTCCCATCTAGTGGTTAAATGTTATTCTGCATTCAAACGAATACTGCTCTCTAGCGCCTCGCGTTTTCAAATGTGCGTTGCAGCCTGTTGGAACTACGGCAGGCGGGATGTGTCAAGATTCAAGGGAAGATTCAAGAAGCTGTGACAACAACATGTCTTCAAACAGCACTTCATCAAGTTTAGTTTCGGGTGATGAGGTACGTTATTTCAAACAGACTTCAAACTGCAGCTGACGAGCGCGTCTGGCTAAGCTCCTTCTCCGTTCCACAGTCACGCTGGCTCTGAGTGAAAACGCCTTTAGCCTTATCTGTACCACGTAGAGCTTTTTGTCCCTCTCACCAGTTCATCGTTCTTTATAGAGCGGAAGGACATGGAAGCCTCCGTATGAAAAACTTCCCATAAGGAATGAATGGGACGGGGTCAAAAAAGTCGCAAAATCATCAACGTTTTTCAAACATCTCCTGCTCTGGCATACTTTGACCTAGAGACACCATTCAAACTTTAAAATGTAGGCACAAGTCTCATCTATTTGAGTTGTATTTGAACTTTCTTTCTACGATGTTTAGTTTTTGAACGGTGACCCTTAATCGATCATGAGTGATTTAAAAAAAAATCAGAAAAATTCAGGATTTTCAATGTGTGTGTATTGCGGAATGTTCGCGCAGCACCAACTGGCAGAGTGGGGGAGCCTGAAAAAAACTCTCCGAAAATGTTTCTTTAGATGACGATCCTAGCCACAGATTTCACACTACAATAGTGATATTTTCCAAGAACGTAGCCACACTTGTCTTCTGTCTGGCAACGTGTCCACTTTATCGGGAGGATGTACGGTTTTTGAATTATCTGCGTCTGAACCGACACAAACTCCAGCAACTGCCCCATAAGCCCCAATGTTAAACGGGAAGAGGATTTTCTGTTGGAACTACGGCAGGTGGGATGTGTCAAGATTCAAGAAGCTGTGTCAACAACACGTCTTCAAACAGCACTTCATCAAGTTTAGTTTCGGGTGATGAGGTACATTATTTCAAACAGACTTCAAACTGCAGCTGACGAGCGCGTCTGGCTAAGCTCCTTCTCCGTTCCACAGTCACGCTGGCTCTGAGTGAAAACGCCTTTAGCCTTATCTGTACCACGTAGAGCTTTTTGTCCCTCTCACCAGTTCATCGTTTTTTATAGAGCGGAAGGACATGGAAGCCTCCGTAGAGCTCGCCCGTCCTATGGAAATACAGAGAAGTGATTCTTCCCTCAGGAGGAGAAGTGAGATTGTTGGCAGAGATCATTTTACACCAAGAAGACGCTGATTTGAGGTAATAAATTACTTAAAACACGACACAGTGGACCTTTAATAACACGACTGATGATGGGGCAAAACCGTACCGGATCCGGAACGCAGCCGACGTGCATCCAGTGGAATCGTAGAGTTAGCGTTAACTCTCTTTCGCTGTTAGTGGTTTAAAATAACTCGCCGTCGACCTCAGCTTTCAAGTCTTGTTCTCGTTTGATGCTCCTTTGTGGCCTCGTCACTCTTTATGCCACCTCGACTGACTTCCTCCTTTGCTGTTGTAATAATTAGTTTGGCCACTAGAGGTCACCGCCAGACAAATCATAATAAGCTGCTATCACAGTCGATCCACACATTTGCTCACACGATTGCTCGTCATACAACATATATTCACTGTAGTAACATACGATCACTTGTTGGAACACCTCACTGCATTTTTCATAATAAAAATGAAGCAATAACTCTGCAGCCTTCATTTTAAAAAATGACATGACCACCTCTTTATTATTTTTAATAGTATGCTTTTATATATTATTTTTTTTTTGAAAAGCATTCCGAGAAGATTCCATTCGAACCTGTTGAGTGGTTTTTAGAAACATCCCGCTAACAAACTGACAAATGGGACCAAAAACAACGTGCTTGCCAGAGGTAATTACAGAGCATTTACTCCACTCAGAGCTATGGCTGCTCTTTGTACTCTCAGTGCCGTGTGAGTGTGTGTGTGTGTGTGTGTGCACATCTATGTGGGGTAAAAAAAGAGACGGTTGCGTAAGAATAAAAATCCACCATAGCCCTTTTTTGAACGATATGCTGCAGAACGCTCCGTGACCTTGCCGTATTGTTGCCGTGCTCGTGTTCGGATTAATAAAGCGTCGCTCTGCTGATGAGCTGTTAACTGAACGTAGCAAACATTTAAAAACAGATGAGAGGGAAGTGGATTCAGCCGGTTTAATACCCCCTGTCATTGTACGGCTCTTTACCATATATTTTATATGTGATTGTCTTTGTCTGGTGGCAGCATACGGCGTGTAGCTTCGACTCTTGATCAAAGTCCTCTCGCAGGCGTGGTTCCATCTGTCAGCGTGTTCTCGTCATCAAGACTCATTCTTCTCTCATCATTACAGCAGATGTCAGAGTGTACAGGCTGTTGTCTGTTTCCTGATTTTTCAGTCATTCACAAGAGGAATTGTAGAGTGCCCGTAGAGGCAGGGGAAAAAAAAGTGAACACAATGTACCCTGAGCTGGAAGAAAAAAAATAAAGAAATCTTCTACCATCGTGTGTTTTTTTTTTCAGGCAGGGATGTGCAAAAGTTCACCTTCGTGGTATCTAGGTTCTGTCATGTCCAATCAAAAGCCATGCGTAGAGATCTTCCCTGGTGAATACAGCAGCGAGCATGGCCTGACTTTTTAAGTTCCACCTGACGCTACGGATATCACATGGTCAACTTCACAGTGTTTAGACGAGCCTTTGGAGAAAACGAAAAAATTCCAGGAAGGCAAAGGTTTTACCGAGTACAGGGACACGTTGATTTGTATTATTCATAATGTCCTAGTTCATCCGGTTGTCAAACGCATGCATTTTACAGAAACACAAGCTAGTTTTTTGGGTTTTTTTACACACCTGTTACTCTCATTTATTTTAGTCTGAGTGTCTGAAATTAGATACGCAACACTGAGTGAGAAAGAGTGAAGGAATGAAATGGGAAATTGTAACTATACGTCCTCACATGTAGCTGTGGGGCGTTTAATAAGTTTAGGATTCATTCATTCACCACCCAAAAAAATTACAGTAACTTAAAGACACACTGTGGAATTATTTCTCCCATCTAGTGGTTAAATGTTATTTTGCATCCAAACGAATACTGCTCTCTAGCGCCTCGCGTTTTCAAACGTGCGTTGCAGCCTGTTGGAACTACGGCAGGCGGGATGTGTCAAGATTCAAGAAGCTGTGACAACAACGTGTCTTCAAACAGCACTTCATCAAGTTTAGTTTCGGGTGATGAGGTACGTTATTTCAAACAGACTTCAAACTGCAGCTGACGAGCGCGTCTGGCTAAGCTCCTTCTCCGTTCCACAGTCACGCTGGCTCTGAGTGAAAACGCCTTTAGCCTTATCTGTACCACGTAGAGCTTTTTGTCCCTCTCACCAGCTCATCGTTTTTTATAGAGCGGAAGGACATGGAAGCCTCCGTAGAGCTCGCCCGTCCTATGGAAATACAGAGAAGTGATTCTTCCCTCAGGAGGAGAAGTGAGATTGTTGGCAGAGATCATTTTACACCAATGAGGACTTATTTATGAATGAAGACGCTGATTTGAGGTAATAAATTACACAGTGTACCTTTAAACAAACAATATGTAATTGCGACTCGGGCAAAGACGCTGCTCAGATCCATCCAGCTCTGGAGTTGAGAGTCCAATGCAGAGCCATCACACTGGGTTGCGCTCAGAGATTATTTTTTGATCTTTTGAGATTAAAGCTCGGGTCTATGATGTTGTTCAGAAACACATGTTGTTATACTGGGTGAAATGGTCCTTCTGTCCTCCTGAGAGTAGTACATTATGTATTCAGAAAAAGGAGCGACAACCATCAGACCTCTGTGGCAGCTGCATGACTGAGAAAAAGCTGACCAATCAGTGCTCTCCGAGCCACGAATGGCACGGATTGGTCAAATGCCTTCATGTCCTGCCCTCCTCCGCACATGCACACGTCTGGTTTCACTGATGCCGGAAATATTCAGCACACTCCTCTGCAGGAATACGGAGTTCATTTGGTTACAATGGCAGAGAAAATGCAGCCACCGTTACTTCTACCAACCCACCCTGCTTAAAAGGCAAGGGAAAGAAAGCCTGAGGCAGAAAAGGGTGCAACGAAAAAGGCTCTGGATAAAGTAAGAAGTCGGACCCGAGTCAACATCGGTGCTGCGTTTGAGCGAGTTGTGGGGGCGTGGCTTTGGACGAAGCACTGACGGGATGGGGAGGGGGATGGAACTTAGAGGAGATGCCACTTTGAAATCTTGCTAGCTCTCCAGGATTGTAGACCCTAGCTTTAAAAAGTGCATTTATGTTCAATCCTGTTTATCGACCTGACTGCAGCAGTGATCCATGCAGCTAACCTCCACTGTCGGGTGTGTTTTATGTTCGGTAATGTTGACTGCGACTACAGAGAGGAGAGGGGAGAGAACCTGAGTCTGTGGTGAGTGCTGAGTGCAGTGTTGGACCTGGATGCTAACATGCAATGTACCGCAAAGTAATCTGGCTGTTTGTACAAGGTAATGGACTTCATTCCTCACTCAAGTTATAGCAAGAGATGACAACCTCAAGTAAACTTGGGGATCATTCTGGGTTTGAACATTGTCGAGACGTTTGAAATAATGCAGATAACACAACTCAACGAAATAAATATGAAAGATATAGTCGTTCTAAAGATCTATGTACTGTAGGTTGTAATGGATTTAATCAAACGGTGTCTCAATATATGAAAATATATAGATAAAATACACCCAAACAACTGCAGAAAGTGTCGTAGCTGCAGTTCTTATCTTACTCTTTTTAAGTGAGCATCATTACTCAGAGTGCACTCTTTTTCTCACGAGTCCTTAAGGTGCCATCAGGCGTTTCCCCCTTTACTCTAAGTCTCACCTACACACAGAGAGTTATTGTCTTCACTGATCCCTGATCAGCCAGCCATCAATATTTGATCGGGCTACTTCTTAATTAATGCCAGAAAGAGATTAAAATGCTCAATTTTTACTGGTCAGTTTTCTTGCGCCCGGAGGCATTTATTGGCCTTTACGTTTTTAACTCACGGCGGACCCATTTTTCACTCGGGTCCATACCCTGCGTGCAGCGCTGCATAAATCCAGAGTCAGCAGAAAATAAACAAGAGGCTGGTGACACTTATATATACACACACATCTACTTTATGCAAGATTACACACTTTAAACAACTTAGAGTTTTTCAAAGAATTGAACCCGGACGCGTTTTTTTTCAAGCCTCAGTAAATCTTTCATGGAATATCTTTAACCGTTCTTTGAACATTTTATTGCAGAGAAAGGCTTTTTCCACGCCGCCGCCACGGCGTTTACTGTCGATGGAAATTCAGAGTCACGCTGACTGTTGTTTGCCGTTGACCCTGCGGAGTTCAGAGAAAATGCGACCATTACTGCTTCATGTTCCGTGTGAGGCTTTTTCTGATGATATTGTTATTGTTCTCTTTTCGCCTGAGGGGCAAAAGACACGAACATCGCTGAGCCTTTCTCGGGTTGAAGATATGCTTGATGTGTTATTGATTTTCACTCCGCTTTTAAGCAGCGAGCTGATATGAATTGATCTGTATTCACAAGGAATTTTCATAAAGAAGAACTGAACCTCTTTGCATTGAAGATGTTGCATCACATTCGACGTGTTTCATATGTTCTCCTCCGTCCACGCGTGCACCTGAACGCGATCGAGCTCCGTCGTCATTATCTTCTCGACTCTCTTAACGTTGTTCGGTGGAGCGAGGAGAGCTGCCAGAGGTGCTCGGAGCTCCTTTAATTGAAAATCTGTTAGGTCCTCCAGCTGATCCGATGAGACCGATAGAGCAAACTGCAGCGGAAGCTAGATCGCGTCAGCGCCGCGGTGGGAACACGGCTGATACAAGCACGCAATCCGGCGTCCTCGCTCGGCTAATGTATTGACATTCCAGTCATTTTTTAATTATTGGCAATATACATTCACCTTGTAATTACATATTACACTGATAGGAAGAGTTGACACAGGCTCATGTATGAAATTAGTGTCGTCTTCATTTGCATTGAACACATGGATGCAATTTATAACTGACATTTCAAGATGTGCATTCATTATATTCTGTAATATATTCTTGAAGCTAAATGAACATGTATTGTTAAATATATATATATATATATATATATATATATATATATATATATATATATATATATATATATATATATATATATGGACTCCTTCCATGTGTTAGAATTTATTTTTAGCACTTTATTTTTCAGTATATGTCAATATATACTGTCTGTTGTTCTGTAAGGCATGTTGAAAATGTTGGTCAGAAATGTGTCGTTGTGATGATGCCTCTGGATTACGTAAGGGATAATGCCCGACGAGGTGTCCATTAACATAAATTAATGGATGACGCGGAGGCGTGAACCGTCCGACGCGAAGCGGAGGTGACGGCCATGGTCACTTGCCAAAGAAAATAAATTAAGACCATTAATTTATATTTTCATGCGTTTTACAATCAAAATATAAAGTTTTTCACAGGCAATAACTTAGTTTCCCTGGTAACGCCTGAGGGTTTGACTAATACCTGGAACAACCATTACCCTCCCGTAAGGTTCTTATGCAACAGAAACGTTGTTCACCTCTCCAGTAAATAGGACGGACCTTAGATACGACTTGGCAACGGGAGATATTCTAGTCCGCTCAGCGGTGAGCCAGAAAGCTAACGCTATGCTAGCAAGATTCAAAGTCGATAACATTGCTTACGGTTAACAAACAGTAAATATAATTTGACAGTATGTTTAACAACAAGACTAGCTAGCTTACCAGTCATGTCATTGTCCCCAAATCAACATCAAGATTTTCACGAACAAATGATCGGCCGTGTGTAACGTTACTGTGGCCGCAGCCTGAAGTAGAGAGCTGAACAGCCAACGGGATGTGAGAGTATTCGCTTATGTGTTAAAGAAAAAAAAAAGTATCAGTAAGTTTAGAGGGGAAGTGTGCTTTCTGCAGCTTGTGTGTTACAGTCGCCATCCTGTGGTGTTCAGAGGATAAGGCACTGAAGGACTGACGGACTGCACTCAGTGCTGGAAATAAATTGTAAACAGAGGCTTTGACTGCGTTCCCGTCGCTATGGTTACGCCACCTAGCGCATTAATTTAGACGGTGAACAGACAATTTAACTGGAACTACTTAGTAGTAGTAACACTTTTTAACGTACACCCTCCAGCCAATCAGAATCGAGTATTCACCCTGACCATGGTATAAAGAATATCTAAATATATTAATTAATGCAGATTCAACTAATGTTTTGTTACCGGTAATGAAAGTGATCCAATGCAGCGCTGCAATATGCCAGACAATCAATTAAATAATTAAATGAAACCATCCCTGAATCCTAAAAGACGATGCTTCGCTCAAAGCTTCCCAAAGTCGGGCCCGCCGGCAAAATAATAACAATAAGCAGGCAGAGTGACACTTTGTGTGTAGAGTCAGTCTCTTAGGAAAACTTCAGATCCTGAAGCCCTGAGAGGCTCGTGGAAAAAATATATATGAAAGAACAATTTGTTTTAGTTCTTCAGTCGTATACACAGGAGAGGAAACTATTTTGTCAGACTTGTTTTGCCTCTCGAGGCTTCCGTATAGAAACACTTCAGACGGTGTTTGCTTTTGGCTCATGAGTCCACCATCAAGTTTCAGCTGAGGCCCTCCTGGGGGAAAAGTTTTGCCCCTCCCCCGCCTTTTGTCAAAGATGCATAGTCATTGTATTGCAGTTTATTACATCATAACCACCATGAGACTGATGGTACTTGACTGATGTCTCGGAGCTCGGACAGCTCTCTACTGCGCCAAGATTAACACCGGTAGATTTCAAAAACGTAGCAGAGAGAATTAAATCACACGCGTTTTTATCCCGTTTGAATAAGTCATTCTTCAGACCGTCCATGAATCTAAACTTTAGTGGCGTCACCATTTGTCCGTTTTCTTTCCGAGGAGGGGGGGAAAAGCTTGTTACCGCTTCCTGCGCCGATAATAAAAGAGGCGGCGCAGCGTCGACAGCAGTCTCATCTTGTTTTTTCTCTTCTCTCTGCGTGACCCACGAATGACTTCCACAGTTTTTCTAGCAAATACCTCTCTGTTCTCCTCTCTGTTTTGAGCGAGCACTTATCTCCATTTAATTTGGCACAGAAACGTCTCCCGCTCTTTCATGCTCCTCCTTTGTCCCCTCAGCTTCTGCTCGTATCATGCCACGCAGAGTTCAGTCCCGCTTCTTTACCGTCCGCGCCGCCGTCACAATAGCGCGTTGTCGCTCTCGGTTAAAAGAAAAAATGCAAATGACAGAACTAATGTATTTCTACGTACGCCCCCCCCTTTCTCGGTCTTCTCCTTTTTCCGAGTCCGGTCAGGTACACGCTCGGCATACGGAGGGTTTCAAACAGAACAAACACAATGTAGATTATTCCCTCCTTTTTTCAGAATGGCACACGGCGGCAGATCTGACAGGTCGCGTTGCTCCGAGGCCGCCGCGGATCTTCATTCATGGATCAGCTCACATTAGATACGAGCGTCTTGCGCAGCTCGGTGTACGAATTTGCATGTGGAAGATTGAAGACTCCGGCCCGTGCCGAGCCGCGTCAGGGACACATATGATGGATGAGTCATGTGTGTTCATAATTTCATCGTTTGTTCCCGGAGGCACCAGCTATCACCTACGGAGCGCTCCGTCCACGCCTGAATGTCAGCTCGTCCGTATCATTTCCCCGTGAATGGCTTTTGTTGAGCGAGCGCGGCTGCGATGTTGAAGGTTATCTGCGGGAAAAGAGAAGTTCGAGTATATGATGAGCTCGCTTTATACGACTGTATTTTTTTTTTGTAAATGGACGTTTTCCCAGACGAGGAGATCCATTCGTCATTTTTTTTTTATCTGTGATATTTGTGCGGTATCAGTGTCGAGGTGTGTTGTGCTCACACTTTAATCGTGTCTGCAGAATAATTACATTTCATTAGCCACTCAAGGTTAGACGCATAATGAAAAGGAGAGACGGAGATGAAGTGGAAGGAAATATCGCCCCGGCGCTGGATTTATATTGATTTCTGTTTTGTTTTTTTTACGGCGAGGTCCTCTTTCAAAAACCGCCGAGATCTCATCAGTCTCACTTGCAGATTACAGCTTCCCTCCCTCAACATTTGCATAGCCTTCATCCACCCACTGACCAAATAAAGAAGTGTGAAAAAGGGAAGCCCGCTCCGGCAACACACCCCTCATCATTTATTAACTAAATGAGTACTGATGCGCCCGCTGATTCCGCTCACGATCAAGATGAATCCTCCGCGGTCTCTCAGGACCTGCGTCTGTTCAAACAGGATATACCCACACACATTACCGGAGTTAATATTTTTTCAATATTGACGCGTTCGCTGTTAATGCCGTTTGAATCGAATCCAGTTTTTTTTTATTGTAAGAGGTGAGCCCGGCTGATATTAAAGCTCTGGCCCTCGGATCAACATATCTGGGAGGTTTTCCAGGAGATTGGAGTAATGGGCGTCCCCGTCCACGGGAAAGTGACCCGAGGCGAGCGAGTTTGGCTGAGGCAATAAGGCAGAAAATCTAATATGGTGGCACGGGCTGTCCCACCGGGCTAAGCTCTGTCAAACAGAGAAGGTATAGGCATCCCTGTGTGTGTGCGCCTCCTCCCTTTCTCCTTCTCTTTGTCTTCCTCCCTCCTTTTTTACCTTACACACTCGCTCGCAACACACGAGCGGCAACACATACGTAAAGCGATAAGCCGTGAGTCCTGTCTGGCGATGACCTTAACCTCATTGTGGAGTTTATTGGGCGGCATCACCGGCGAAGTAACCTCGTTTCGCCTGGAGGAATACAGAGTCAGCTATTTGTTTGGCAGCTTGCACACTTCCAGCAGCCCTGTACCCCCTCCGTCTTCTCCCGCCGTCCACCCCCACCTCTGCCCGGCCGTTTGTTTTCCCAATATATCAACCAGCCTACCGGCACACACACACACACACACACACACACACACACACGCACGTCTACAGATGGTTTAGTAACTCGCTGTGCGCTGACGGATATGGTTCAATAGCTTTGGGCAAAAGAACAACATTGTCAACTTTCTGCTGAATTGCAGGCGTAATGTCCGTACACAGCACAGCCGTCACCACCGATGGTGCGGAGTTGGAACTGCACTCGTGAACAGGTAAAAGGCCGAACGCTGCAAAGAATCTGAAGTGTCCGCGATGAGCAACAAAAGACAAGAGGGAGGAAACTTTCAGTGACACTTAGCAATGAGATACACAAGAATGTGGGCAGCTACAAAGGAATGAATCAGGCATTTAATGAGTAAATCCCTGAGAAGATGTGATTAAATGACAGGAGTTACTAGAGATAAGAGATCAATCGGTTACTTTCTTAATGACTTACTCCTGAGTCACTTCAGGTAAAGTAGTTCAGTAGTTACCAACTAGACTCCTTAATTACTAATTACTTAATCATTAGTTACTCTTTTTGTGTGTCCCCTCAAGTAAAGTGCAACATAATACTGAGTAGTTAACAAGTAGTTACTCTTTTTTGTGAAAAAATAATTGAAAAGTACTTACTATTATTTAAAGGATATTCCGGTGTAAGTTTAATCCATGGTCTAACACACCGTGACACCGAGTAAGACTCCCCCTCGAGAGGTCAAGTTAGCTGACCGCTAGCTTAGCTAGTTTTAGCAACCTCAGAAAAGACCGTAGATAACAATACACTGCAGCTTCTGTCTCCAACTAGAAACCGCCATCAAAAAGCCACAATTAATGGTGAGAACAGCACCAAACTTCAGCAACAGTACATGTACAGTCCCAGCACACAGTACGAAGCATCAAACATCTGCTAGCTTTGCTGGATTTGTATTGAAAACACAGCACAACTCACCCTCTCCTCCAGCAGCCTGCCTGTGTGGGGAAGCCCTGACGAGTCGATTACCGAGTGCAGTAGATTTCCGCAGCTGAAGGATGAAAATGTATGATAAATTACCATTAATTGTGGCTATTAGTGGCTTTTTGATGGCGGTTTCTAGTTGGAGACATAAGCTGCAGTGTATTGTTATCGTGCTGTCTTTTCTGAGGTTGCTGAAGCTAGCTAAGCTAGCGGTCAGCTAACTTGACCTCTCAAGGGGGAGTCTTACTCGGTGTCAAGGTGTGTTAGACCATGGATTAAACTTACACCGGAATATCCCTTTAACTTAACTTGAAGGTGCACAAAAAGAGTTGCTACTGATTAAGTAATTAGTAATTAATGAGTCTAGTTATTAAGTACTCAGAATGAAGTTCTTGAAAAATGAAGCCAATGTGGAAGCACAAAAAACCTGAGTTCCTCGACTGGTCACTTGAGGCCCCTAATGTTAAATTACAAGTTTACAGCCTGGTACATAAAAAGGTTTGGCTCTCTATAACTCATTTCCCCGCTCATGTCGACCGTACAACATTAAAATTTAAAGTTATGCATAATTATGGGCAAAGCCGCTTTGAGCACACAGCTAGCCTCAAGCTGTCAGCTAAAGGCTTCACCTCAGCTAATTCCAGTCATTGATCTCGACCTTTCAGCCGTGTTTGTGGCTTTTGCTCTGTCATTAATGCAACTGACAGAGAGAGAGTGTTTTGAATTAACGAGCAACTCTGTTAGGGTTTAAACTAGCTAGCTGCTATAGCTGGTGAGCTCTGGAGGAGACAGCTGTGTGCAGAGCCTGTAGCTTCTGGAGGAATTAACAACCTCTACAGCTGCAAGTGTGGAGCTGCCGAAATGGACCGTAGCGTACGGTAATTCTCTATTATTTGACTGCTTTGTGGACAGGAAATGAACTTTACTTTATGGAGTGTACGGAGTGGAGATGCGAAAAAGAAAATACATTGCAGGAACAGAAAGAAACTGAGTCTCTGGAGAGTGCTAACTTTGGTCAGACAAAAAAACTGAACATAAAAATAGACAAACACCCTCGCTGCCTGCTGTTGCTCGCTAACTTGCATCTAATAGTGAGGTATCCGGTGTGTTTGGGGTGGATAAACCCGTGAAATGAGCACAAATGATCCCACGAAGAATAATGTGAGGTGAAATTTGCTCATCTGTATGTGTGTGTGTGTACACAGATAGCTTGTTAGCCTTAGCTAGCTTGGCAGCTTCCAGCAAGGTAAGGCTTGTTAAACTCACTCGGCTCCCCTTCAGCTGCACCCACGCTTCACCTCTTCGGCCAATTTATGAATAGCCGGCCGGGAGTCAAGCCGAGTCAGGCGCTGCCAAGACGGCGACGGCTGGTACCACGCACTTTGAGTTTCATCCTGGCTCTTCAGAAAACCCTGCGGCTGACGTCAGGGTGACTCTCTCTGCTATTTTTACAGTCAGTGGAAACATTTTAATTCTGAAAATGGTCAGTATAACTCATCACATTCATTCAGGAGTCTTTCATTGATGATTTAGTCATTATCAAGCAGTTCCTGTTTCATTCATCGCTCAATCCTTAGTACTCACTTATTTATTTCCCTATAAGTGCTGGTAGTAGAAGTGCCAAGAGAGCCAGAAAACACTGTGCCACGGGTTGACATTCTTTACATTTCCATTCTTCCCGCTGTTACTATCTCACCGGAGTGTCTCGAGTGCAGGAACAGGTCCTGTGACACATTATTCATGTCCCGTCACCAAACAGACTTTCCCGCAGACGGCGAATTACAGGCTTATTTCCATACTCGTCGTGCTCTCCCCACTTTACTTCCTCCCCCTCATCCTGCACAGTTGACTGCACAGTGAACTCGCAGGTCCTCCGGGGGCACCGGTTCACCACCTCTGTCTGCACTCTAGCACTCCGACGCCTTGCACACTTGCTGCACAGTGCGCCGCTATCATACTAGATGTGGGGGGAAAGAACACGATGTTGATTGCAGAGAGCTTCTTCTCGGCGATGTACAGCCTGTGCTGGCTACATGTGTGTTTTATAACAGCCGGGCGTGATTGACTGCCAGCGATGTGACTTTTTTATTGGATTTTCTTCCCTTTTCTCTCCGTCTCTTTGTTTGTCTCGGCGTGTTTTGATCCGTTTATCATATAACGCTCTCTTCCAATATTTTGCTCAGACGCTTCAGATTTGTTAACGCTTTCGTGGCGAGCAGCCTCCTGCTGCAGCCGTGCAAACAAGGACATAATCTCTGAGAGGCGAAAACAGAAGTGGCTCGATATCCTCCCGGGTGGATAATTGATAGCCTGGCAATGACAGACTCATTTGCAAATGCGTGTTAGTCTGGTGCCTCTCAATTCATTTTTGATGTCCGAGGGGAGCTATCAACCGGCGCAGACAAAAATGCCTCTGGATGCAATGAGATAGTCCTCACCAATCAGACCAAAGACGCATGTGACATTGTCCTGAATAACTCATGCAAATTGGGTTTACAAGGCTTTCTTGGTCTGTTTTCAGTTAGAAATGGCGGCCTGGTTACACACACATGTAATGTGTGACTCCTCTGATCTGTACCAGCAGCAACCAGATCGCCAGAATACATTTTGGAATCGATGTCTCTGCAAACCATAACTATGTTACGCTGTGACAACATGCTTATGGTTAGGTTTTGGCACAAAAACCACTTAGGGTTAGGAAGAGATCATGTTTTGGCTTAAAATACCTGCTTTAGTCGCCACAAACACAGCTAGAAATGTCCCACGGTCTCGTAAAAACCACACTGAAAATTGTCCTGAGGTCTCCTTAAAGCTTCTACAAAGACTTTTAAACTGACAATTTCTTAATGCCTGCCACTGGGTCCGGGTTGGAGAGTTTTCTTTAGATACTTCATGGTGTGTTTGGTAGCGTTGATGGCGTAAACACTTCCACTTTTGTCCACAGGGGCCTCCAAAATCAACAACATATCAAAGTACCTTGTAGCAGCTTTAAACGTTTCAACTATGTTACGCTGTGACAACATGCTTATGGTTAGGTTTTGGCACGAAAACCACTTGAAGAGATCGTGTTTTGGCTCAAAATACCTGCTTTAGTCGCCACAGACACAGCTAGAAATGTCCCACGGTCTCGTAAAAAACACACTGAAAATTGTCCTGAGGTCTCCTTAAAGCTCCTACAAAGAGTTTTAAACTGACAATGAAACAGTCTCAATTTAATACGGATGCCTCTGTATGACCAACATCAACAAACAAGACCATCAGTGAGACGATTAACTATTTCTATCTAGTTTTTCTTAATGCCTGCCACCGGGTCCGGGTTGGAGAGTTTTCTTTAGATAATTGTGTTCTTGATGGTGTGTTTGGTAGTGTTGATGGCGTAAACACTTCCACTTTTGTCCACAGGGGCCTCCAAAATCAACAACATATCAAAGTACCTTGTAGCAGCTTTAAACGTTTCAACTATGTTACGCTGTGACAACATGCTTATGGTTAGGTTTGGGCACGAAAACCACTTGAAGAGATCGTGTTTTGGCTCAAAATACCTGCTTTAGTCGCCACAAACACAGCTAGAAATGTCCCACGGTCTTCATAAAAAACACCTGATTGCTGCCACAAACACAACTGAAAATTGTCCTGAGGTCTCCTTAAAGCTTCTACAAAGAGTTTTGAACTGACAATGAAACAGTCTCAATTTAATACGGATGCCTCTGTATGACCAACATCAACAAACAAGACTATCAGTGACACGATTAGCTATTTCTATTTAGTTTTTCTGGGTCTCTTCTTCCAGGTTGGAGATTTTTCTTTAGATACTTGATGGTGTGTTTGGTAGTGTTGATGGCGTAAACACTTCCACTTTTGTCCACAGGGGCCTCCAAAATCAACAACATATCAAAGTACCTTGTAGCAGCTTTAAACGTTTCAACTATGTTACGCTGTGACAACATGCTTATGGTAAAATTTTGGCATGAAAACCACTTGAAGAGATTGTGTTTTAGCTTAAAATACCTGCTTTAGTCGCCACAAACACAGCTAGAAATGTCCCACGGTCTCGTAAAAAACACACTGAAAATTGTCCTGAGGTCTCCTTAAAGCCTCTACAAAGAGTTTTGAACTGACAATGAAACAGTCTCAATTTAATACGGATGCCTTTGGATGACCAACATCAACAAACAAGACCATCAGTGAGACGATTAACTATTTCTATTTAGTTTTCGGGTCCGGGTTGGAGATTTTTCTTTAGATAATTGTATTTTTGATGGTGTGTTTGGTAGTGTTGATGGCGTGAACACTCCCACTTTTGTCCACAGGGGTCCCTTGTAGCAGCTTTAAAAGTTTCCACTGGTGTCAAGCTTATGATTGTTACACGATGATACGTACCAATGTGAACGTATCCAATTACGCCGGAGCAAATAAAATAAATTGAGATTGCAGATTCATCTGGTTGGGAAGGATATTTGGGGGCTCTTACCCAAACCCAAACACCTTAACAATATTGGTAGCGGACTGGGAACCATTTCTCTAACTATCATAGGTTCTCTGGGTTTTGGAAAGCACCGACAAACAAACTGCTGCCAGATCAGAAATCGCTCATGTGAATCATCCTACAAACGGTCCTTCGGGTCACTTTGGAACACAATGACGAACAACTTACTTTGTCGAGTTTGGACTGCTCGCTGTTTGATTAGTCACATCCTCTGTTTTCTTTTCTATCGCTCTCGGATGAATGGACGTTCTGTCTCGGGGAAACCTTCAATCCTCGAGTTGTTTGCGCGACGCTCTCATTAGTTCAAGCGGCTTATTAAAAAAAGGAGAAACAACAACCTCGCGAAATTGCTGATTATATTATCATCTAGATTTTGGGGGGCGGCGCGGTGCGACGAGGTGAGGAAGTGACTTTATCAAGTGCCCATTGAGGCGCACAATGGCCTCATCCATCTCCTTTGCTTTCCTTTCAGCTCTGATTAAATGAGTGTGATGGATCTCGCCATCATTAGGGAGACTGAGGGCTGGCGGATTGGAGCCATCACAAATCAGCTTTATGTGGGAAGAGCATGGAGTGGCAGTGACAGCTTTACAGCTCCTGTGATATTAATGGAGTGGACCGTTTTTACATTGCACGGCCCTGCAGCCCTTTTCACATCAGATGTATGGTAACCGGGGGTCATTACAGATCTCTGGGCTCCACGTTATGAGTACTTCCACACCTGAGTCAGCACATTGCCGGTTGTCCGAGTGTGCCGGAGTCGCTATTTAGTATTCTCATCTCGAATTCTCCAGGTTAATGCTGACCAAGTGCCTCAAGACCTAAATTCTACTTACTGGGTCATTCCATGAAATCGGTGCCTTTTGTGTCCCCAAGAAATTATCAGTCATAAAATTACAGTAACAACAAACAAAGATGTAATTTGAAAATATAACATTACCATGTCTTCTCTCCTCAATAAAACATAAAATTAAAATCAATTAAATATTATTTTAAATAATAAAAATGATTTTTAAGCTGATGAGGGTGAGGTTTTTGGCCTGTCCCTCACTGTTGTTGTTGTACGTCAGCAGGACTTTTAATTTGTAAAATGTTGGCAAAATGTTAAAATGTTCACATTTACATATTGTTTTAAGTATGATCTTATTGTGAAACAGTGTTTTTGGTAAAAATATATATTAATTGTAATAAATATTTACCAATTTATCGGTGTCCCCTAATTTCATGTCAACCCTGTTACCCTAACCAAAAAACCCTATCAAAATAACGGTACATTCTAGATTTGACATGATTTACAGGAGATTGCATCATCTCTGAACCAGGATGCTAACAGCTCAGTGACAAGTAAGTTTTGCTCATCTCTGATGTGCTATTTTTGATGTTTTTTCAAGGTTGAACCAGGGGGGACAAGCATACAACGTCAACCCTGTTACCATTTTTAAACATATAAATCCAAACAATTATTTATTTCTCATAATATAATCAATATGTACATGTAATTTCCTTTCAAAGTACATAGCATGTGCTTTAGCTAACATTTGTTTTAGCTAGCAATGGGCAAATTAGCTTGAAATGGTCAACCCTGTTACTGTCAACCCTGTTACCTTTCCAGTAACAGGACTTGACTAAAACAGTTATAAAATATGAAATTCCATAGCTGAGATGGCACAATATAATTTCTTGTCATTTTAAACTGTCTTTAATTCCTGGCTACTGAAAAAATAGCAATTAAATATCATTTAAATTTTAACTTTTCAAAGTTGAAAAGGCACCGATTTCATGGAATGACCCTACTATGCTTTGTAATTAAAAGGTAATCTGCATCACAAACATGTTTCTAGAAAAAGTAGGATTAAAAAAAAATCTGTTTCTTGGAGCTCAAGTGCTCCACGGCTGCACAAAAGTGTTTTCTCAACAGTCGTCAGTCAACATCGTTCCACGGATGGCGTTCCCTCCACGGGTCCTACTCACCCCAATTTCCCGCCGTTGATGCGTGTCTTTGTTATGATCCAAACGTCGGGACTCTCTCATGTTCGGCTCAAAGTCGAAAACATCTTTGTTCTAGCGTTTGAGAAAGAGGTCAGTCAAGACGCGCATCCTGAGAAACGCAGCCGGTCTTATTGAAACTTTCATTTAAAAAACTCTCAGCTTCTCTCTTTGCCTGTTTTATTCAGCAGCAGACTGACAAAGATGCCGTCGCCGCTGTAACCGAGCACGATAAGTGGGTCTTCAGCTAACCGAGGAGACGTGGCGTTAAAAAATGTACAGTGTTTACTCGCAGTGATGTGGGTCCCTGGCATGTTTCACATTTTTTGAAATGTTTATCTCCCGGCTTTGTCACGACTCCGTGCCGCTTCATCTATAATGCAATATGTAATTTTAGTTTTTAATTTTAGTTTTTCTCATTTTTTTTTTTTTTACTATTCACTTTATTGTCTCTGTGCAGAGAAGAACATGGGATTTCACCAAATATGGAATTTACTAGATATTTACTTTGAAATATGAGACATTGCATGTAAATTTTTTTAAATTTAATTAAATTTAAATCTCAAGCTTGCACACCCAACAAAATCATAGGAAATATGAGTAGTCTTAAAGGTCCACTGTGTAGTGTTTTAAGTAATTTATTACCTCAAATCAGCGTCTTCATTCATAAATAAGTCCTCATTGGTGTAAAATGATCAGAGAATCACTTCTCTGTATTTCCATAGGACGGGCGAGCTCTACGGAGGCTTCCATGTCCTTCCGCTCTATAGAAAACGATGAACTGGTGAGAGGGACAAAAAGCTCTACGTGGTACAGATAAGGCTAAAGGCGTTTTCACTCAGAGCCAGCGTGACTGTGGAATGGAGAAGGAGCTTAGCCAGACGCGCTCGTCAGCTGCAGTTTGAAGTTTGTTTGAAATAACGTACCTCATCACCCGAAACTAAACTTGATGAAGTGCTGTTTGAAGACATGTTGTTGTCACAGCTTCTTGAATCTTGACACATCCCGCCTGCCGTAGTTCCAACAGGCTGCAACGCACGTTTGAAAACGCGAGGCGCTAGAGAGCAGTATTCGTTTGAATGAAAAATAACATTTAACCACTAGATGGGAGAAATAATTCCACAGTGTCCCTTTAATGAGTGCACCGTGCACTGCCTTTACGCTGTTCAATCTGCGGGTCAGCGACAGATCTATTACAGAAGAAGTGTCAAAAGGATGCATCCTGGACACGTTCTTATCAGAAAGAGGAGCAGATAACATCAGTCAGGAAAACAGTCGTCTAAGGAAAGGTCGGGACTGTCAGGCGCCTCTAGCCCGACTTCATGAAACAGCATGTCACATTTTTTGAATTCACAAAAAGGCGTATGTGGCTTGTGGACATTTCACATGTATATAAAAACCAGGTATTCTATAAGGGTCACATGGGTGGATACTTTATATTAGTACACTTTAGTATTGGTAGTATGCGTTTTTTCCACCGACAGTACCAGCTCGCCTGGCCTCGGCTTAGCGTGGCTCTACTTGGTTTGGTTTCTGACGCGTTGCGTTTCCATCTAGAAAGTATCTCTTCAACGTGGGCGGGTCGTCATCAGTGACGTACTTATCCACGCGACACATAAACAGGGCTAGCTGTGGCTACGCAAAACACGTCCACCTTTTCATTTCCTGTCGCACCATCAAGCTCGTTCTGGATGCGTCTTCAGCGACAACACTCAGGAGCGTCTCCACCTCTGCCACGGTCCACGCCGTGTTCCTGCGCGTTGTTCCTTCCATGTAATCACTACGTTGACTGAACGCAGATGCTAGTTTTTAAAGGTAGCGGGTGTCAGGCTCGGACGTCGCGCTCGTCACGAGTCGTCAAGTGGCGTCGCTCTCTGTCCAATCAGTGGCCGGCTGCCAGCTTACGTCACACAGAAGTATCAGCTCAGCTCGGTTGGAACTTATACGGAGGTGATACTAAAAAAGTACCACTTTAGCAGGTACCAGGTACCAGATTTCAGTAATGGGAACGCAAAAAAGGCGAGCTAAGTCGAGGCGAGGCGAGCTGGTACTGTCGGTGGAAAAACGGCGTTACTCTTTAATCTGTGGCTTCAACATTTTTCTCATTAATGAGAAGACCATACTGTATACAGAAAGCTTTCACATGTAACACCCCGTATCATGACAAGAAAAAGAAGAGAAGGAAGTATAAATATTTATACAGCTCCATTCAAAACACAGTTACAAAGTTTTCAGTAATCCTTGTGATTTGAAAAAACTAATTAGAAGGAAAGAAGTTGGAGGTGTATTTGCTAAAGTGAATATGAAGCACACACAAGTAAACTACAGTAAATACCTTCTATTTATAGCGATCATTAACACACTTCACTTCAGAAAATTCCTTTAGTGGCAAAAAAGCCAGCAACAAGCAAAGTATCGCCATCATTAGCAGCAGGTATGGAGGTATAGCAGGGAAGCTATGTGACAGATTCACCACACCTGCGGGTGGAGGTCACCCTTTCCTGTAGGGGAGGTGGAAAAAAATGGAATTACAGCTGCAGTAAAATTCAGGCAGATTGTTCTCAAGTGAGCGACCCGGGGAAAAGCAATATTAGAGCAGCGGAAAAACAAAAACAAAAGTGAGCCAATAGGAGACGCAGTGGGGTGTCGGAGCTTTCGCTTTCAGAAATGAGTTACATCCAAAACCGTAGGCAGCCGCTGAATACAGAGCAGAGGACACACAGAGCCCCAACGCCTGCAGTACGAGACCGGCAACAATGCCAAGTGTTCCTTACATTTGTCGTTATTTCTGTGGGTGAGTGTGTGTGTGTGTGTGTGTGTGTGTGAATCACATAACAATGTCTCTGCGTGAAACCTCTCTGGCAGAATTTGCCTAGTGTGAAAATCCATCCGCCCAACATGAGCTAACATTTTACTCATTAATGTCTTGAGAGGTTTTTTTTGCAGCACAAATACCAAAACAGGCAGCAGCGAGATCGTCTCTTTGTGGGGAGATGACAGCATTCGCGGCGCTGTATGTGCATGTTTGTTTGTTTGTTTGTTTGTTTGTTTGCTTGGTTTTTGCCATGTGCTTCTTTTTTTTTTGTGTTTTGACATCCGCAGTGTACACACTCCATTGAGGGACTGACTGTAATCTACGCTCTGTTGACAGCGAGTAATTCTATTCAGCGCGGCTATTCATACATATTCAACAGGGTTTTTTTCGCCAATGAAAAAGTGATTAAAAGGAAAGTCCATGAAAGAAAGTGTCACGGGATGTGATGTTTTCTACCAAACAGAGTGGGAAAACTGTGGAATCGATCCTTGTAATGCAAAGTCTACTGATTAAACCAAATGGGCAAACTCCAAAGTAAAACGTTAGACGGATGCTGTCTGTTTTTTTATATTTAAACGCCATCTGTTTTTTATATTTCTCTACCAAAACAATTGTTTACTTTTTGTGGAAAACCCGCAGAAGAAATGCTCGCGGGCAAATTGGAATGTGATAAGACAAAATGTCTTGGCTTGCTAGCGGCTCTGCGAGGCTCCGTGTTTAACGATAAACTCGAGCAAATTGGAATTTTCGACCTGAAGATGGCACAAGATGAAAGCAATTCGGGTTTTGTTTACCACAAACACGGCTGGAAGATACCCCGAGGCCTCCTTAAAAATATCCATCGGTTTCATGCCTACAAATGTTGAAACGCAGTCTTGGATTGTGGTCACTGGCTCGCCATTCGCTCCACCACCTTAGATGAAAGCCAGGTCGTAAACATGCAATGTTAACATGATATGTACACTCTTAGAAATAAGGGTTCCAAAAGGGTTCTTCTACAAGGGCTGAGGTTCTACCTGGAACCATTTGCTTCTGAAAAACCCTTTCCCGAAGAAACGGTTTTTCAAGGGTTCTTGGTAACACTAACGGCTCCAGTAAGAACCGTTTTGATCCAGAGAACCCTTTAAAAACCCTTTCCTGAATAAAGGGTTTTAAAAGGGTTCTTGGTAACACTAACGGTTCCAGTAAGAACCATTCTGATCCAGAGAACCCTTTAAAAAACCTTTCCTGAATAAAGGGTTTTAAAAGGGTTCTTGGTAACACTAACGGTTCCAGTAAGAACTATTTTGATCCAGAGAACCCTTTAAAAACCCTTTCCTGAATAAAGTGTTTTAAAAGGGTTCTTGGTAACACTAACGGTTCCAGTAAGAACCGTTTTGATCCAGAGAGCCCTTTAAAAACCCTTTCCTGAATAAAGGGGTTTAAAGGGGTTCTTGGTAACACTAATGGTTCCAGTAAGAACCGTTTTGATCCAGAGAGCCCTTTAAAAACCCTTTCCTGAATAAAGGGGTTTAAAGGGGTTCTTGGGAACACTAACGGTTCTAGTGAGAACCATTTTGATCCAGAGAACCCTTTTTTGGAGAAAGAGTTCTTCAGGGATTGTTGAAAGCGTGGATGTAAGATCCTGTATGGGTTCTTTGTAGAACCTCTCATGGGGGGTTCTGGGTGGAACCTTAGACACACAGTTCTAGGTATAACCCTTTATGTTGGGTTCTAGGTAGAACCCTCCACCTTTATAAAAGGTTCTACCTGGAGCCAAAAAGGGTTCTCCTATGAGGACAAGCCGAAGAACCTTATATGGTTCTACTTAGAACTTTTATTTCTAAGAGTGTATTGTAGAAAAGTCAATGTGGTTCATATGACACATGCAAATGTGAACGTATCAGAGGTTTGCAGAAACATAAACTGCCAACATTTGATTCTGTTGACTGAGCTGGAAGGGATCACCAACGTTCTCACAAATCATCCTGAGAAGAAATGTCTGTACCAAGTTTCCATGACAATCCATCCAACAGCTGTGGAGACATTTTTCTAAAAGAAGAAGACATTTCAACCTCATGGCACCGCTGTAGGAAAAAACCACGGGATCGCAAACATAAGCAAACAAAATTGCACGGCAATCCAACAAAGGGGTTTTGATAGATTTCTGTCTGGACTGCGGTGGAGGGTATGACATTGCCTTTCCCAGAGCGAAACCACTAGCAAAGGCTCCGTCTGCAATCACAGAACTATATGAGCTATAAAGTTCAACTTCAGGCTTGTGATCACAAAAGGAATGTTAAAATACGAAGCCACTGTTCTGTCTCGTACTGGATTCACCCTTCAACAGGGCTGTAAATCCCCGTAACTGCGTCGAAAGCCGTCACCACGACAGACATAAAGTTAAATTATAGACCTAGCTGAACAATTTTTACATTTGACACATTTTGAAAGAGTTAGTGAAGGCTGTAATCATTCCCCCTGTCGATGCAGGCCTTTAAGCAATCCATTTCTATTACGACTTTGCTGTGAGAAATAAGGAAAAAACATCCAGTTCCAATGCTAAAATGTATTCTGACGTACATGTTGTCAGGACGCGACACCAGCCGTAAACCTACAGTACACAGCAGCCAAAACAAAAGTTATCTAAAGCTGTCCTTCAAGACATAAAACTCCGGGTTCGGCACAGCCAATAAAACCACCTACTAAACAGAAGGTGAGAGACGGCACAGCCAACACGTGTAGATCCTAAAGCATCGTCTCTGTCGGCCTCCTGCACAATAAAACTCTCACACCCACTGGTCTCCTCTGAGTTCTAAACATGAACCCGGTGAGAGACCTGAGCGTAAACAGCAGACAGTCAGGAATAAATTTCCACTCCACACCCATCCCTTCCTGCAAAGCCGAATGTGGGAGGATGGCAAGCCAACACAGGCAGGTCTCATCAACGCTGCACATATGTCCTCCTCACGTTCCACTGATCTAGCCTGTCGATGCCAACGGGGATGGGCATGTCCTGCCAGAATGTAAGCTTGATATGGCATTGCAAAAACAGTGGGCAAGCCTATGTTTAGAATGAGGGCTAAGCATATGTTCGCACACGGTCGCCCGCCCCTCCGTTTTAATGTCGAGAATGTGTTTATTTGAAAAGGGTCAAGCTGGTTCTGTCGTTGCTTTTGACCGTATCTCAAACACAGTCACCAGGATAAAAACGTTTGCATGTTCAAATGTGTACGTGCCAAAGGCTACGTACCCTAACTGACATGTCTACAAAATGTCTCGTGTCACATTCACATTACATACTTCTTACCTGACTTTCAGTGGAGGGATTGGAGGTGACAAGGCTGCCAAGCCAGCCACCAGGGTTCGAGTCTGCATTGAGGTGTTTAAAACCACTGGATATTTTCCTGCTGTGTTCGTGCCGACAAAACTGGATGTTTGTGACGAGACCCTGTCTCAAGGAAATTGAATCGAACGCAACTGGATTTGGTTTTTGTCTTTGAAGACGTTTGAAACAACCGCTACACAAACGCATGGCCCAACACAGGAGAGCTAACTCCTCAGGCCTAGACTCTGCTGTCTATTTACACCTCAAGGAAAAAGCTCACTCATTTGATGACAATAATGTTCACATCTTGGACAGAGAGGATTGGTGGTTTGAAAGAGGAGTAAAGGAAGCCATCTATGAAAAAATTGAAAAACCATCTCTAAACAGAGGAGGGGGTCTGCGACACCACCTATCTCCAATTTACAATGCTGCCCTTTCATGTCTTCCCAGGAGATTCAACAACTTAGCCTCTAAGAACAACGGCTGTGCACAAAGGGCCTCATGTGACTCCAACGACTGTCGTTACAACACAATAGAGCACTAACGAAGTCAAAACCAACTTTCCACCATCCCCAACGATCGTACTCTAACGACTGTCGTTGGCAATAATGGAGCACATACGACCCATAGACATCAGTGGCCTTGTGACCGCCTCCTGAGAGGTTAAATAGCTGGACCTCCACACCGGCTAGTTGGACTAGTCCCAGCCTAGTCAAGCGAGCAGGAACTGATGAAGCCTCTTGGATGAGAGGTGAAATGTCTTCAAAGACAAAAAACAAATCCAGTTGCGTTCGATTCAATTTCCTTGAGATAACTATGACCTGGATGAATGAGAATATTCACCGACTTATTCACATTACATACTTAATACCTGACTTTCAGTGGAGGGATTAGAGGGGTTCGAGTCTGCATTTAGGTGTTTATGAGTCCAAAACCACTGGATATTTTCCTGCTGTGTTCGTGCCGACAAAACTGGATGTTTGTGACAAGACCTCGGGCACCTCCAGGTCACAAAAACAGGTGTTTTGAGCCCAAATGTGATCTTTTCCTAACCGTTGCCAAGCGTTTCTGTTTTGCTTTTTCCACCTAAACCTAACAATAAGCACCGCATTGTATCAAACGTAAAGTTTTAACTTTCTCTATTGTTTTGCAGAAACTTTACCAGCATCTATTTTGGCAACTGGGTTGACATTTCTTTTTTCTTTTCAACAAAATCCCCAAGGGCAACACGTACCGAAAGAGCCATTGTGTCCACAACAACCAATAGTGTTGACAGCCTTCTTCACGGGAGGGAGGGTAATTAAGGTGAGCAGAGGAGCCTCGCACTGACTTGTTGGGGGCACAAAAGACAAGGCCAGCGAGCAGCATCTCTTGTTGTCCTCCAGACAGGGGAGTAGGCCTGGTGGGACTTCGCAGAGGGCAGAGGGGCATCACTTGGTGGAGCTGCCGCCACATGGCCTCTCTGTCATCGCAGCACAGCGCGCCACATGAGATTGCTGGAAGGCATCCTGCCACTGCTGGCGTCTTGCCACCGCCAGACGGCTGGTGTTGTTGTTGATGAGTGAGACGAAGCGCTGCCAATGCAGATCAACCTTGCTGACCAAGCCAGGGCAGGAGGAGCACAAGATTATTCTGATTGACTCGGCGTTCAGGTGGGAAATTATAAGCGCGTGGATATGCAAAAAAAGATTGGCCGGGCTCCCCGTGCCCATCACCCCTTTGTCCACAACTTACTCTTTCTGGTTCGCTGGAGGTAATTCATTCCAAGCGTCCTTCCATCTCGCCTTTTCCTGGGAGATCCCACAATGTCTCAAGGCCAGAGAGGATTTGTACTTCCACTCTTCCCAGAATAACATCCATCGAGAGGCATCTGGTCGACATCCTGATCACGCATCATGCACCAAACTACCTCAACCAGCCCCTCCGACACGAAGGAGCTGTCGTTCTTCTCTGAGTTCCTTCTCGGTATCTGAATTTTGTACCCATACATGCATTTCTAAGGCAAAACTGCTTCAGTTCATTGTAAGAAAAAAAAAAAAGAAAAAATCATTGTGAAAACCTGCTGCTGCTGCTTCGATATGACTGTTACCTCTTATGCAACCCTCTTACGTGTCATTTCAGCTCTGATGCTTTCTCTGGCATTTTTCTTTGTTCGCCTCAATACAAACTCAATAAAAGAGTTTTTCCAGCAAACTTGCAGAGCCACTAGAGTAGGACAAGCCTTGGTATTTCTGCTGCGGCGGATTTTCAAGAGAACTACTATAGAGGCTGTCACCACTAAGGGTATTAGCGGAATGTGATTTGGTATTTTCTGCTTTATGGGTCCCCCCCCACCCTCCACCACCACCACTGCACCGTTATCTGGCAGTGGAACAGAGGACTTGGGGCTGTCATTTTGCATGGCATCAGCAGAGACACTGAGCAGATAGTGTCAACGCCGGGAGATCACAGGTAGAAAGGGGTCTTTTTCCTCTGGGATAGGGAGATGGTAATAAGCCAGCGCAAGCGAGGCAGGGAAATACAGGGCGACAAGCAGAACTTATCTGCACTGTCACTCGCTCAGTGTATATGAGTATATGACATAAAAAACAAGATGTGTTGTAATAGAAACATGTTTCTGTTGCTAAATCCCCAGAACGAATGTCCTGAATAGATTATAACCTCCTATCCATCCCCCGTGTACGCACATTTCTCAGACCTCGGTTGAACCCATTACACAGTCCTCTTACATTTTTATCAAACTTTTTTCTGTTTCCCGCAGACTTTGACATAATACGCTGCCCTTGGAAACGCATTTACAGGCGGAGGATATAATTACGAAACACATAAAAAAATTTGAACGGAGAGGAAAGTGAATGCAGCGAAGCAGAAAAAAAAGGATCAGATCATGAAAGACAGCAAGGACGAAAAAATAATGAAAACATGAAAAGGTTCAGCAGACAAAAAGATGGAACGAGTATCGGATCCGATGGTGTAAATGTGCGTGGAAACGTGTCTGCAAACAGTGTCTTTCACAACGTCAGTCAGCCAGCTTCCGACATAAGTGGCCATTTGGCAGGAGATGAAACAGGAACTTCGCCAATTTTCCCAGATTTTTTTTTTTTGCATTACTACAATAATGGTAGTGTATGCAACTCAACGTGAACCCAGCGCCCCGACACTCTTTTGCTGGCAGAAATCCCCCAAATTATGAAAAAAAACGCTTCATCTGGCAGATTTTAGAGCTGTTGTATCAACTACAGATGGTGATTCTGTAACACAAGTCCATGCAAGTGTATCCGGACAGAAAGAGTATAGTCGGATCGAGCTGCAGGCGACAAGGCTGCCAAACTGCTGATTGCATCCGACACCACTGTATACTTTTAAGACGACCTGTTTGTGCGTTTTTAACGGAAAGATGGAGCATCTGCAGTCGTCGTTATGGCGACAAAACCAGGCAGTTATTAACAGAAAGTGCTTTTGCAGCCATGTATGTGTTTTTAACAACCTCGGTATATTTCCAGCCATGTATATGGTCACCAAA